>RJWM01014271.1:0-50841 GCA_004363535.1 Dasyprocta punctata | reverse complement strand
AGGAAGGACACTGATTGGAAAAGAATGGGGTCCCATAAACTGGGATGGAGATGTGTGGGAGGATCCTGATGAAGCTGAGGATGCTAAGTTTTCAGATGCTAATGAGATTCTTTTGCCAGAGGAAGAGATTGCCACACTCCCAGTGGCTGAAGTTTTCCCACCCCCACCCCCGGTGGTGTTGGCCCCTTCTAGTATATCTGAGGAAACTAATCCAGTGCAGAACAAGCGTGATAACACTGACACACCTCAGGACTCATCCTTACCATCCACTTTTGCCTCTAGACTGATAACCAGGCTTAAATCTCAGAAGGTTCCTAAAGATGAGGTACATAGTGTGATCATCAGGAGATCTGGTATTCTCCCAAAGAACTTCTTGAAGCAAGGCAATGGATCTTACTGGTATGTGATGATGCTGGCAAAAACATACACCTGGATCAGGTTGAGTTTGTTGATATTGGCCCATTAAGCAGGGATTTTGAAATTAATGTTGCAGTTCATGGGGTAAAGAAAGATCTTAATAGCATATTTGACTGATTAGAAGAAGTATGGATCAAAAGATGGCCCATGGTTAAGGAGTTAGAGATGCCTGATATCCATGGCTTACTTTTGATGAGGGAATTCAGAAGCTGAGAGAAATGGGAATGCTGGAGTTGGTCTGTCATGTTAAACCTAATCCTCCACTGTGAGATGATTCAGAAAATGGATCCTTCACTAACACCTTGAGAAACAGATTCATAATGGGAGGGGAACATGAGCATCCCTGAAAAGCCTGTAATTGCTCCTCTCTGTATGGCAGACCTCATGGTGGGTTCCACAGGTACTCAATTGGAAATTTAAGGGCAATAGGCTTGATTGAATACTGGAGTGGCAAAAGTCAAGTGACAGCACTTGATCACCAAAAGAAGAGTGCATGTACTTACCATAATGGACAGCAGAAGCAGAACAATGACCAGAAAAATCTGACACATTTAGATCTACGGTGTTGACTGATCAACCACAGTGTTCCCAAAAGTGAAATCGATGGGAAGTCTACAAAATTTTGCAATATTTATGTAATAAAAAAATTAAGGGAAAATGAATAAAAACCTATTTCAAATCATGATACCAGGGAATTATGACCCTTCAACCAGTTCCCAGATTTCAGCCAGTTTACACAACCAGAATCCCTGAACGAAGGAGAGGCCAGGTCTCCTTGATGAAGGATCCTGATACACCAAAAATTTATAGTCAATCTTTCTCCCATCCTTCCCAACAGGTATCTAAATGTCTTTTTCCTGAGTGACTGTACATTGGAGGTAGGGACATTATTAGACAATTCAGGGTCTACTAGACACTGATTCTGAACTAACATTGATTCCAGGAAATTCAAAACATCATTGTGTCCCTCTAGTAAAGAGTAGAAGCCTATGGAGGTAAGGTGATCATTGGAGTTTCAGCAAAGGTCCAACTCACAGTAGACACAGTAGGTCCTTGAATCTATCGGTAGTCATTTTCCCTGTCCCAAAATGCATAATTGGGATAGATAGATAGATAGATAGATAGATAGATAGATAGATGATATATTGATAGACTTAGTACTTGGCAGTATCCTCACATTGATTCCCTAATGTGTATTATGAAGGCTATTATGGTTGTAAAGGCCAATGGAAGGCAGTAGAGTGACCTTTGCCTGGTAAAATAGTAAACTAAAAGGAGCTTCACATCCCTAAAAGAATTACAGAGATTAGTACCTACATCAAGGACTTCAACAATGAAGGGGTGGTGGTCCCCACCACATCTCCATTTAATTTTCCCATTTGGCCTGCATAGAAGATAAATGGGTCTTAGAGAATGATGGTAGATTACCATAAACTGATTCAAGTGGTGACTCCAGTTGCAGCTGTAGCACCAGAATGGTTCCCTTGCCTGAGTATATTAACACATATCCCTGCATTTGGTGCTTAGCTATTGATATGGCAAATGCTTTCTCTTCCATGCCTATCCATGAGGACCATCAGAAAGAATTTGTGTTGAGCTGGTAAGGCCAAGAATATAGCTTCACTGTCCTACATCAGCTTTGCATTAATTTTCCAGTCTTATAACAACTTAAATTCATATGGATTTTTTAAAAAATTAATAAAGAATAAAAACAATGATACAAAATTTCAAAACAATACATGATTAACAATACTTAATATATTGCATATTATCTTCAAAGTAGTTTCTCAGATTACAAAATATAGGAATGAGCTGGGCGTGGTGGTGCACTCATTTAATCCTAGCTCTCGGGAAGCTGAGGTAGCAGGAGCTTGTGAGTTCAAGGTCAGTTTGGGCTACAATGCTGGCCTGAGCTACATAGTGTGACCCTGCCTCAAAAAACTAGGGCCAGGAGTTTCGCTCAGTGGCTTAAGTGCCTGCCTGGCATGCAGGAGGCTGTGAGTTCAATCAATCCCTGGTGCCACAAAAAAAAAAAAAATATTGGAATGAAAAAATGATTCAACAATGAAAGCACAAAACATTCCATCTTTTCTTTTCTTTCTTTCTTTTTTTTTTTTTTTCAGCACCGGGGATCGAACTCACAGCCTCATACCTGCCAGACAGGTGCTTAAGCTGCTGAGCCAAACTCCCAGCCCTAGTTTTTTGGGGTAGGGTCACACTATGTAGCTCAGGTCGGCCTTGCACTCACGTTGTAGCCCAAGCCGGCCTCGAACTCACAACGCTTCTCCTACCTCAGCCTCCCGAGTGCTGGGATTAAAGGCGTACACCACCACCCCCAGCTTTTAACATTCCTTATTTTCAAGAAACAGTTCTTTTTGATGAGTTAACAGATTAGTAGTATAATTATCTATCATGCATGCGTATATATGTATGTATATATGTGTGCATATATATCTCTATATGTATGCGTATATGTATATATACATATATATGTATGTATACATTCTTTTCTACTTCTTTCTTTTCTCCTTTCCCCCATCCTAGTTGTTCTTTCCTTTTGAGGAGTTTCTTCCCCTTTCACTATCACAATATTTATTATACATTATGGATCTTACTTACTCTTTTGGTTTTTTACACTAGGGAGAAAATATGATGTTCATACATGCAAGTTTGATTTATTTCACTTATGAATATGGTCTCAAGTTGTACCCATTTACCTAAAAGGCCTCAAATTTATCCTTTTCATAGCTGAATAGTACTCTATTGTATAAAAATATCACATCTTTTTAATTCATTCTGCAGTTGATGGACATTTGGGTTGTTTCCAAGATTTAGCTATTACAAATTGTGTGGCTGTAAACGTAAGTGCACATATATCACTGTGATATTTTATTATTTTTCTAGGAAAATATCCAAAATGGGGATATCTGGATCGAATGGAACCTCCAATCCTAGTTTTTAAAGAACTCTCCACACAGTCCCACAGTGCTTGTACTAGTCTACACTCCCACCGAGGGTGGTGAAAAGTTCTTTTTTCCCCACAGCCTCAACAGCATTTGCTATTGGTTCAATTCTTGATGATAGCCATTCTTTCTGGAGTAAGATGGAATCTGTGTTGTTTTCATTAGCATTATTCAAATGACCAGTGATGTTGGACATTTGGAGGGGGGGTACTGGGGATCCAACTCACAATCTCACACTTACCAGGCAGGTGTTTAAGCCACTGAGCTAAACCCCGGGCCCTGACGTTAGACATTTTATTTGTCATTTGTATTTCTTCATCTGAGAAGTGTATGGTCATCTCAGATGCCCATTTTTTTTATTGGGTCTTTGAAATTTGGAGGCCTGGTTTTTTCAATTCTTTCTATTTTCTAAGGCAGAAGTCCTTTGTCTGAGGGACTGTTGGCAAAAATCTTTTCCTAATCTGTGCATTTTCTTTTCACTCTGTTGAAGATTTCTTTTGATGTGCAAAAACATTTTAATAAGACAAGATCCCAGTTGTTGATTCTTTGAAGTACTTCCTGTGAAGTTTAGTTTTTGTTCATGAACTCTCTGCCCACCCCTATGTCTTTGAGACTTCTACCGAATTTCTCTTCTAGGTTTAGTGTTTCTGTTTTAATATTTAGATCTTTGATTTATTTTGACTTTAGTTTAGTGCATGGTGATAAGCATGGGTCTAGTTGAAGACTTTGCAATGTGGGAAGCTTGTTTCCCCAGCATTATTTATTGAAGAGGCTATCTTTTTTCCAGTGAAAGTGTTTGGCCAATTTTTCAAAGATAAGGTGGCTGAGTGTGTTTATAGTTGTGTCTATACATTCTATCCTGTTCCATTGATCCTCAGATCTGTTTCTTGCCAGTGCCATGCTGATTTTATCTCAGTAGCTTTGTAGAATTATTTCAAGTTAGGAATTGTGATTCCTCCTGTCTTGCCTTTGTTGCCCAAGATTGTCTTTGCTATTCTAGGTCCCTTCTGGTTCCAGATGAATTTTAGGGATGTTTTCTCTAGATTTTTGAGGTATACTAATGGTATTTTGATTGGGATGGCATTAAATCTGTATAACATTTTTGGGAATATGACCATTTTCACAACGTTGATTCTTCCTATCCACAGGCAAAGAATATCTTTCCATTTTCTGATACCCTCTTCAACAACTTCTTTTTTGTTTTTTGAGAACTATAGCTCTCAATGTGTAATTATTTTACTTCTTTTGTTAGATTGATTCCTGAGTATTTCAATTTTTGGATGCTATTGTACAGGGTGTTGTTTCCCTAATTTCTTTCTCAGTGAGTTTGTTATTTGCATACAGGAATACTATTGGTTTTTGAATGTTGATTTTGTATCCAGCTCCACTAGTAAATGTAATTATTAAACATAGAAGCCTTTTGTTGGAATTTTTGGTGTCTTCTCTTTAGAGTATTGTCATCTCTGAATAATGATAATTTCATTTCTTCCTTTCCTATCTTTATTTCTTTTATTTCTTTCTCTTGTCTAATTGCTCTCACTAATGCTTCCAGAATGATTAGGAGTAGGAGTGGTGATAGCAGACATCCTTGTCTTCTTCCTGATTTTAGAGTGAAAGCTTTTAATTATTATTAACTATTTATTATGATGTTGGCTGTTGATTTGTCATAGATGGCTTTTATCAGTTTGAGGTAAAGGCCATTTATCCCAATTTTCTTTAGAGTTTTTATCATGAATGAGTGTTGGACTTTATCAAAAGCTTTTTCTTCATCTATTGAGATAATCATGTGTTTCTGTCTTTGACTATGTTAATATGATGCATTAAGTCTATTGATTTGCTACACTGAATTGTTGCTGCAACTTTGAAAGAATCGAACTTGGTCATTGTGTATAATCTTCTTGATGTTTTCTTGCATTCTGTTTGCCAGTATCTTGTTGAGAATTTTTGCATCTATGTTCATTAGGCACATTGGCCTGTAGTTCTCTTTCTCCAAAGACTTCTAGGTTTAATAATGAGATTCAGTGTAGTAGCTGTATGCAAAGTCAGCACTCAACCAGATTCTTGAGTTATGACCCAAATGCCACCCGCTCATGCAGTTGTAAACACTTGGGATTCTAGAAAAGAATATGTAAGCATACATAAGCATCAGTCTGAGCCCAGATGCACAAGTTTGTGGGTGTAATTTCAGTGCTTTACATTATTACTACAATTAATGCAGTCAAAATGATCCACAAAAAAAGCTAGAAAAAAAACTAAGGAAGGTAAAGAAGGTAAAGAAAGCAATCACAATTGAAGAGAAGTGTTAAAGAAAAGAAAAACACACAAAGACATAAACACATAACTTTAGACCAGTTTTTACTTCTGAAAAGTTTGAAATCTAGTGAGTCAGAATCAGGTTATAGTGGGCTACCTACTCTTCCAAGGAGAGATACGGCACCAGAGAGTCAATTCCTAATGTTCTTATGGAACTGCTTTCCTCCCAAACAATAGCTACCTTCCATTTAATCCTTCCTGCCTGCAAGCTAAAAATGTCAACTTCAATGGTGAGTATGTTATGAACTGGTAAACCAGGCATGATTTATAATTTCTTGGTGAATACACTAGGAAAATTATTGTGGTTTTGGGTAAAATATGCACATTATAAACTCTTTTTGACTATGAAAAAGTTAGATAAGGGGTGCTTTGGGAAGTTCAGAAACCATTGTGGATATTGCCATTATTTCTTATAAGAAAAATAGTCTTGACTTAAAACTCAACTTGAGTTACAACCAGCCCTTGAGAATGAATTGAGTTCATAAGTCAAGGTTCCACTGTACCTGGGGTGCAAAAGATCCCTTAAGGCACCTCCTAGTATTACCATATTTTTTCATCAAAGTAAATGAGAAACTAAAACAAACTAACCTAACAAATGGTCTCAACCTTCAGGAATGAAGCTGGGGAAAGAAACAAGACTTGCAGAGGTGCTTGAAAGCCAAGGGAGTACACAATGGGTAGTAGGAAAAAGTAGTTCAAAATACAAGCTATAACCCCATGACTAGTTACAGAAACAAGAAATGTAACTGTGATATTTCTCTACTAATATGGTTCTAATGTAACATAGTGTTGATAGACTCAATACTGGTTGTTAAGGATACTTAAACTTATGTTATAAAGTTCAATTTATGAAATGTGAATAATAAGCATCACCCAAAGAAAACTTGCCTTCTAGTCTGGGAAGGAAATTAGAGCAATTCTGTTTGCACACAGGAGAGTTATAACATGTTAGGCATAATCATTAGTGTGTCTTTATATCTGGAGAATGACTTAAATAAATGTATCTGGCTGTGAAGTTGAGAAGGGATGGGTTTTTATGGTTGATTGATTGTGTCAACTTGAATAAGAAAAGCCTAACTAAATTGGCTCAGCAATTCCACACACTAGGGTGTGGATCAACCACCATAGCAAGCCCAAAGCTCAAACAAGGGAGGAAATTATAAATATCAGAGTAGAAATTAATGCAATTGAGACTAAGAAAACAATAAAATGATCTGTGAATAGAGAAGTTGGTTCTTTGAAACATTAAATAAAATTGACAAACCCTTAGAGAACCTTATTAAAACAAAAAAAGAAAAAACACAAATTCCTGAAATTAAGAAAGAAAAGGGTGAAATCACATCAGATCCTGCAGAAACTTAGAAGATCATCAATATCAACTTTATTATACTTCATTCTAATAAAATGAAAAACATGGAAGAAATGGACAGATTTCTAGATACATGTGAATCACCAAAGCTTTCAAGATGATATTAAAAAGTATAAATATCCCAATATCAGCCAATGAAATTGAAGAACTAATGAAAAATCTACCAGCAAAGAAGAGCCATGTCTAGACAGATTTACAGTTGAATGCTACTGGAAATTTAGAGAGGATATAATTCCACTTCTCCACTAACTCTTTAATTAAATTGAAAGGGGAGAAATATTCCCAAACTCATTCTTGAAAGCAAGGATTACCCTGATGTGAAAACCATAGCAGAATCCAACCAAAAAGAGAACTACAGGCCAATTTCCCCAACAAGCATAAACACAAAACTGAACAATAAGATTCTGCCAAACAGAATGCAACAAATTGAGTAGAAGATTCTATATCATGACCAACTTTGAATCATTCCAGGAATGCAGGAATGGTTCAACATAGCAAATCAATAAATGTAACACACCACATTAATAAAACTAAGGACAAAAACCACATGATCATCTCAGCAGATGCAGAAAAAGCATTTGACAAAGTCCAACACACATTCATGATAAAGACCCTACAGAAAATCAAAATAGATGGTCTTTACCTCAATACAATAAAAGCTATCTATGACAAACCAATAGTCAGCATCATATTAAATTGGCAAAAGCTAAAAGCTTTCAATCTAAAATCATGAGCAAGAGAAGGATATCCATTATCAATAATCCTGTTCAATATACCTCTGAAATTATTAGCTAGAGCAATTAGACAAAAGAAAGATATAAAATGAATAAAGGTAGGAACATAAGAAGTTAAATTACAATTATTTGTGGATGACGTGGTACTCTACATCAAAGACCACAAAAGCTCCAACAAAAGACTTCCATAATTAATAACAAAATTTGTCATCGTAGCAGGATACAAAGGCAACACACAAATATCAATATCATACCTGTACACAAATAACAAACTCATTCAGAGAGAAATGAGGGAAATCATAATAGCACTGAAAAAAATAAAATACTTTGCAATCACTCTAAGGAAGGAAGTGTAACACTTTTACTTTGGAAACCAACCTACTGTGAAAAAGGAGATCAAAGAGTATATCAGAAAATGGAAAGCTATCCCTAGTTCTTGGGTAGAAAAAAAAAACAATATAGTGAAAATGACCAAACTTCCAAAATTATTAAACAGATTTAATTCAATGCAGATTAAAACAGCAAGTGCATATCTCACAAAATTAGAAAAACAATACTAAAATTCATATGGAACCAGAAGAGACATAGAATACCAAAAACAATTTTGGGCAACAAAGACAAGGCAGGGGCCATCACAATCCCCAGTTTGAAACTACACCATAAAACTACTATGACAAAAAATAGCATGGTACTGAGGGATAAAAAACAGACATCAGGATCAATGAAACAGATTAGAAGATACAGAAACAACTCCAAACACATGCAAGCACCTTATCTTTGACAAAGGGACCAAATACATTTGCTAGAAGAAAGAGAGACTTTAAAAACTTTTTCACAGCAAAAGAAACCACCAACAGAGTGAAAGACAACACAGTGTGGGGAAACATTTTTGCCAGCTGTTCCTCAACTATGAACTACTATCTATAATATACAAAGAACCGAAAAAAATTAGATCCCCCAAATTTAAAGACTCAGTCAAAAAATGGATATCTGAAAACTAAAAGGAAGAAGTACAAGCAGGAAATAAATACATTTAAAAATATTCAAAATCACTGATCATTTGAGAGATGCCAATTTAAGCAACCCTGAGATTGCATCTCACTCCAGAAAAAATAACTATCATGAAGAAATCAACCAATGGAGCACCTCCAACCAGGACACAAGTAAGACAGTCTTCCGGGGGCCTGCGCGACCAGCGTGGACCCAAGGAGGAGAAAGAAATGGGCTTCTTGGGAGCCCACCCAGCCAGGCCTGAGCGCCTCCAACCAGGGCCCAAGTAAGACAGCCTTCTGGGGGCCTGCACAACCAACGTGGACCCCAGGAAGAGAAACATGCCCACACACACCCCCATCTTAGGCCTACCGGCGCACCAGCTAAGAATCAAGGACAAAGCTCCCCTCCACCCCAGCCCCATGTAAAGCAACCTGCTTGTTCAGAAGTCTGGCTACATTGACAGCAACTAAGGTACATAAAACAACCAAATGCTAGTATTGTTTTGTTCATTTTGTAGGCCTGGGGCTGGCAGCCTGAGTATCTCTTTGGAAGATGACAGTAGCAATGTAGCAAAAATGGGGGACTCTCTTCGAGGCCCAATATTGTTCTCATTGTTTTGCTTTATTCTGATTAATTTTTTGGCCTTATTTTATACTCTGTTTTTATTGGCTTTATTGTGCTTTTTGTTTTTTGTTTTGGTTTTGGTTTGGTTTGGTTTGGTTTGATTTTACTCTACCTGTTGAAAAGGTCAACTATCCTGAAAATAATAAGATGTACTATAGCAGCTACTGTTTTCATAGTATCTTTCTTAGAAATTCTGTACCAGTTCTACTGCTTTGTTTTGATTGACTTCGCTCTGTTATGTTTTGTTGGATTTTACTATATCTTTAAAATAAAAAAAAATCAACCAATGGCAAATGCTGGTGGACCTATAGGGAAAAAGTAACCCTTCTCCACTATTGCTGGCAGTGTACACTTGTGCAACGATTGTGAAAATCAGTATGGTGATTCCTCAAAACCTAGGATTGGAGGTCTCATTCAATCCAGCTATTTGCCTTCCAGGTATCCTTTTGAAAGAGTTAAAAGCATAATGTACCAAAGTGATGTATGCGCACCAATGTTTACATAAGCACAGTTTGTAATACCTAAAGCTTGGAAACATCCCAAATTTCCATCAGCAAATGAGTGGATAAATAAGATGTGGGGTTTTAAATAAATGGAATACTATTCAGTCATAAAGAAGGATAAACCTGAGATATTTCTAGGTAAATGGATGCACCTCAAAGACCACACTCTTAAGTGGAATAAATTGGACCCACATGTGTAAGTATCACATCGTTTCTCTGGTGTGAGAAGTTGAAAGTGTAAATAAGGAACAAAATGTATAGCAGATATTGGAAAATAGGAAGAAGACATTTAAGTGAGAAGAGAAACTAAAGAGGGCAGAGGGGGAAAGGGAAAAAGTGAAAAGAAAAAGATGAGAAAAGGAGAATAAAGTGTAAATAAAGCTTTTGTAAATAAGGAGGGGAAGAGAGATTGAAGGGAGGGGAGGGGAATGCGAAAAAATAAAAATTAAGATGCATTATGTACAGGTACAAATTACCTATGATGAATGTTATCATTATGTATATCTAAAATGTACCAATAAATTTAATTTAGACATTTCAACATGACTGAATAAGAGGAGAGTCATGTTGGAGTTACTCAGAGAAAATCAGTGAAAAACACAGTAATTGGAAGAAAGGGACAAACATACACCCTGGTGTCAAAATCAATCTGAAATCAGAGACTTGTAGATCAAACAAACATAGATGTAGGACTCTGTAAAAAGGTGAATCAGCCCACAGGTCTGCTGGTGGCACTATGTGCTGAGCAAGAATCACCCTACAGGGAAGTCTCCAAGAAACTGATGGGCTGCAAAAGTGCAGCTAACTCAAGCCACACAGGATATATTTGGAATATAAGACCCCTTGCCTCTTTTGCCTTCCTCCACACAGAGAATGCTCCAGCCAGGCAGCAATGTTTTCCAGCACACGCAGGGGTGAGTGACCTGGAAACTAGTCCCTCCCTCCCTGATGAATCACCTGCTTTTTTTTTTTCTGTCATGCACTTTAGCAACTACCTGGAACCCCTAGTGATAAGAAGGTTAGGGACCACAGCAGAGGTAGTGAACACCACTTTCTGCCCTGCGCCCAGTGGCTTGAGAGAGGAATGCAGATGTGCAGGATTAAAATAGCCTTCAGCAGTCAGTACTAACCCTGTGGAGTGGAGGACATTGATGGGACACTGAGCAGCCTTGGGCTATCTCCGTGGCTGCAGCAGCAGCCCCCACTGCCCTTCAGCACGACAGGATAGAGACATGCCAGTGGGGGTGGAACAAAGAAGGTTATGCAAGTAGTAGGAGTCAATTGTACATGAACCTAGAAACAGCCGCAGACTGTCTGCTGTCACTGCTTGAGGGCACCACAACATCTGGGAGGGTGAGAGACAAAAGTGGTAAGGATTGGGTGAGCCTCCAAGGGACATACACAAAGTTACTGGCTGAAGATGCTAGCCCCAAACCCCATATTCAGAGGCCAAGAACAACCAACACTAATCCTACTGCACCCCTGGTGGGGTTACACAGCACTTTGAGGCTCTACTTTAACATTAGCACAGAGCTGTGGACACCAGAGAAAATTTATTATTTTTTTACCTTGTTTGTTTTGTTTTTCTTTTCCTGTCTGATTGCGTGTTTATTTTTTAAGTATTTTAGATTTTTGCCTTTATTTTTGTTCTGTTCTAGTTGTCTTCTTTCTCTCAACTCTGTCTCTTAATTTTATGATATTTGACATGAGTGAGTATTGTCTCCACTGTTTGATTCATTTTGCATTTTCCTTCATCCTCTCTCCTACCCTCTTCCCCAGTTTCCCAAAGCCTGCATAATTATTCTTTATTCATTCAGACTTGCTTTTACTATATTTCTCTTCATTTATCTCTATTTTGTCCCCATACCACTTATGTTTTCCCATCACAGAGTAAAATCAATCTACCAAGGTGAAACTTTGCTTACAAGTTCCTGATTTAGCTTGGATTTTATTATGTAACTGCAGATCTTGCCCCTGTGGTTAAAGATACCAAATTAATACTTTCCACAGTCTATCATTTTATAGGCTGTGTGTAATGCTATTGTTATAACTGCTACTTTAACCAGTATGTAATATCTATTGTAATCAATTGTTCTCTCTTGTATAACAACTCTGTGATTGTCTGGGGTCATAACCCATCACAATAGTCCAGTACCAAATGTCTGGGTGTTGAGCCAAATAGATACAATGTCTCATCCTTAATAAACTGGAAAGGTAGGATCTTAAAACAGGCACAAAGGCCAAGAACCAACTACACTTAAAACACATTTCTGAGGAACAAACATTTCCCAGAGAAGCCTTTATACTAATGATAAAGCTATTTATTATAAGAAATTTACAGGCACCAACACAGAAAATGAAATAAAATTTAAAAATAGAAAACAATAAGGTGCAGAAACAAAATGCAACCCTATATATCCAGCTCATCCAGGAAAAGTCCAAGGGACAACCAGATAGAGAAAATTGGAAGGCACCCAACAAAAGAAGAAGAAAAAATTCGTGAATGAAGCCACAGAGAAAATAAACTCTCAGGTAAAAAAAATGATTAAAATGAAGGACATGCTCAATGAATCTAGAGTACACAGAAACTTTTTAAAGGAATTTAGGAAAATGATAGAATCATATGTTATTGTTTGTGTTTGAATGTCCCCCAAAGCTTCATGTCATCATGAGGGTGGGCCTTTTGAAGGTAGCTGAGGCTAACAATTGTGATTGGTTCATTGGATAGCACTGGGATTTGTGATATGAGTGCTGCACCCACCCAGGGGTGGGTAGCTGGCATAGAATATGAAGGAGGAAAAGAAGCATGCTTTCTCCCTTTGCCCTTCACTCATGCTGCTTGTGGCTGCCATGAATAGTTGCCCCTTTGCCACAGCAACCTACCTTGGAACCAGTTGAGCATGGACTGAAACCTACAAAAACTGTAAGTTAAATAAATCTTTCTTTCCTTCATTTTGAGTGTTATTTTGTCTCAGCAATGGGAGAAAAGTAACCAAGAAAGAATGTAGTACCAAGGAGTCAGGTCTTTGCTGTGGTTCAAGAGCCTTTGGGAATATCTTGTGGGAAGAGTTTGGAAAGGTTCAGAGATGTTGCCTTAAAAAGTAGAGCTGAAACACCTGAGGCTGTTCTGTATGGGAGATCCTGGTTAGAGCTCAGAAGGCCAGAAGGCTGAGAGAAATCCTGCTGGTAAATACCAGGCTCAGGAAGTTTCTGCTGGGAAGGACTGCATTGGTTGTTGGATTCCAGGTAATGTATGTTATGGCTTGACAAAGTTTTTCTGAATTTTGCTCATGTCCAGAGATTTTGCCTGAGATTGAGATTAAAGGTAGTGAACTAATTAATCTGGCAGAAGAAATTTCAAGGCAGTCGAATGTTGAGGCAGTGGCATGGCTATTGTTGGGGGCTTTTAGCCAGATTTACGTTATGCATCAAGAGTAGGGTTGCCGCCGTCCAGCCGGGCTAGGTCCACAGAGTCCCCAAAGGTGGGCTGAGCGTCGGCGTTTGGAGAACAGACACACAAACAGCTCAGAGACTGCGTGAATCTGCTTCGTTTATTGCTTCTACTACTAATAATGCTAGTGCTACTATTACCCTCTTACAAACTCTAACAGAATAATTTGTACATTTTTTCTGGCAAAGGTTGAAAGTTTAGATAACAAGAATGAAATCAACAGGTGTTTCTATGGTTACATGGTTCTATGGTTACATGATTCATCAGCATACATGATTTGTCAGCATAGGCAGAAAGTTTATACTTAGTTAAAGACCTTGAAGTGTGTTTTGGCTACTAGTAGATTACTGATTGGTTTTAAATTGGTTCAATTGAGTTTCTACATTTACCTATGGGAAAAAAATCTCAATAATTGTTTTAAAATATCAATTTTGACTTAGGGAAGTCTAATGTACTATAGGGGGTCAAATTGTTCTAAATGCTCCATTGTGATAGCCTAGCTAAAAGTCTGCAAAACACAAGACCATATTCAGCCATGATTTAGTCCCCCTATCCTCCTGTGATGTTCTCACAGCTGCAAGGATGTGTTATTTACCTTGCTTCTCTCAAAAGACAAAACATAGTAGCACGTCAGCCCCTCGGCATGGAGGTTCCCAGGCAGCCCCAGCCAGCTGGTTGTTATTATTATCATCAAAAGCTCTCAAACTTCTACTCTGGCCTTGGCCTCGTTGGTCTGAGTCGGTATCAGACCACTACACCATTAATAGTAGAAAAACATTTTATTAACTATCCTTTTGTTCTTAGGGAGTCTGTATTTTGTTTACTGATTTTATGCATGGAAAAGAAAGAAGCTAAATTTTTCGAACTGGATCAGAGCACAAGTTAACACAGTAGTTCCCAAGAAACATTAACCCATTCCCACAAAGTCAATTTTTATGCTGTGGCCTTTTCTTAGAAAATGTCCTCCTTCCATGTTTGGACTTTGTCAGCAGAACATGGGTCTCTCTTTCTTTCCATGTTTGGACTTTGTCAGCAGAACATGGCTAGAAAAGGATGCAGCACAGGGTGATTTGAAACATCATGAGTTTGGTCAGGAAAAAAGCTCCAGTAAAGTTGTGGACTGCAAAAATAGACCTGAGATCTCTATTGTTGAGAAGGAAGAGGAGAATATACAAGATGGTCTAAGGGCATCACAAGCAGCAATGCTTTGCAACCTCAAAACTGCAAAAGTGAAACCTCAAAACTGCAAAAGTGAAAGACTTTGCTTTGAGGAGAAAGTGACAGAGTGCCATGTTCCAGAATGATGGCAGCATAAAGAATTTGTTCTCCGAATCAGGTTCAGTGTGCTCAGCAATCCAGGCACTCAACTCCTATAGCTAAGCAAGAGGAAAGCCTGGCTACTGCTGCAAGTGGCAGCAGACCTCGGCATCATCCATGTGGTACTGGTCTTAGGTGCATAGAGAATTCAAGAGTTCTAAGGTTAAAAAGGCTTCCACCCTGATTTCAGAAGGCCTAGGAGGTCAGGCAGTGTACCCCTTAGAGGACAATATGTGAAGCTGTGAGTGTGAAGCCAAAGATGCAGTGGAGAACCCAGAAGTTTGGAAAAGTCAGGAATGTGGATCATCTAAGGAAAACATCAAAGAGGAAGCAAAGCCAGCCCAAGATAGAAGCCATGGAAGCTACAACCACTGGATGTGACATGAGGGTAGAGTCACTCTTGAGCTCCTTTTGGAGCTCACAACCAGATTGCTTCAGATGCTGAACATGGAACTCCAGGACTTAATGTTTGCCCTGCTGGATGTTGGACTTCTTTTTGTCCCATTGCTTTGTATCACCATTTGTACCCTTTGGAATGGTAATGTTTATCTTGTGCCATTGAACGTTGGAAGTGTTTGACTTTGTTTTCATTTGTACAGTGGCTCACAGCTAAGTTTGCCTTAGATCTTGGAGGAGACTTGGGCCTTGGACTTTTCAGCAATTCTGAGGCTAGTAGGACTTTGGCAACTCTTAGAGATGGACTAAATGTCTTTTGCATAAAGGATGTGCAGGAGTCTTTGGGGTCCAGGGGGTGGAATAATATGGTTTGTGTTAAAATGTCCCCCCAAAGCCTCATGTGGTCACAGAGGGGCCTTTTGAAGGCAATTGAGTCTAGCATTTGTGATTGGTTCATTGTCTAGCACTAGAATTGGCAGTGTGAGCACTGCATCCACCCAGGAGCACGTAACAAGCGTACAGTATAAAGGTGAGAAGTAGGCATACTCTTCCCTTTTGCCATTTCATTCTTGTTGCTTGTAGCTGCCATGAACAGTTGCCCTTTAGCCATGCCACCCTTCCTTGGAACCAGCTGAGAATGGACTGAAATCTCTAAAAACCATAAGCTAAATAAACTTTTACTTCCTTCATTTTGGATGTTGGGTATTTTCTCTCAGCAATGAGAGAAAAATAACCCACACACCATGAATATCCAACATAAAAAATCTATGAAACAGATTCAAACAGATATCCAGGAGAGTAAAAATTCCACTGAAAATATATACAACCCATTGAATGAAAGCAAGGACTCAGTATCATATCTAGAAGACAGGATAGTGGTTAGCAATAATGAAAAGAAAGATATCTTAAAATTAGTAAGGAAGGTGCAAACCATGTAGGGACCAGGAAGACAGAAGCCAGATCACCCTCCCTATGAGTTGGCAGAAGTCATGCTGGGTCTGGGAGGAGCACTTCAAGAAGCCAGACTGTCATTCTGGTAAGCCACACAAACTATGTGGGGCCCAGGAAGACAGAAGCCAGAGCACCCTCCCTGAATCAGCAGACACCATGCTAGGTCTCAGAGGAACCCATCAAGAAGCCAGTTCACCCTTCCAGTAAGCCACACAAAACATGTGGGATCCAGGAAGACAGAAGTCAGTTTGCCCTCCCATGAATCAGCAAAAGCCATGCTGGGTCTGGGAGGAGCACATCAAGAAACCAGTTTGTCCTTCCGGTAAGCCATGCAAACCATGCAGGGACCAGGAAGAGATAAGCCAGATCACCCTCTCTGTGAGTTGGCAGAAGCCATGCCAGGTATGGGAGGGGAGCATCAAGAAGCCAGTTCACCCTTCCAGCAAGCTGAGCAAACCATGTGGTGCCCAGGAAGAGAGAAGCCAGTTAACCCATCCCATTAGCTGACCAGCATTTGGGCTGAGAATCAAGAACTCCAACCTCCTCCAAGCAACCAGCTAGCTTGGAGAACAGACTGAGTTGATGGCAACTGAGGTACAAAATCAATTAAATGCTTGTATTGTTTGACTGACTTTGCAGGCCTAAGGCCACTAGTCTGAGCATCTATTAGAAGGATAACAGTATGCAATATAGAAAATATGGGGGATTTCCTTCTGTGTTGTTTTTGAAATCCAATATTGGTCTCACTGTTTTGTTTTATTCTGATTTACTGTTTGGTTTTATTCAATGTTCTGTTTTTATTGGTTTTTATTCTATTTTGTTTTATTTGATTTTACTATGTCTGATGGAATGAACAACTATAGTGAAGATAACAAGATATATTATGGTAGCCATTGTTGAATTCCTATTATCCTGCTTTGAAGTTCTGTATCACTTTCACTGCTTTGTTTTGATTGGCTTTATTCTGTTTTTTTTTGTTTTGTTTTGTTTTGTTTTGTTTGGTTTTGTTGGGTTTTGTTCTCTTTCAAATGAAAAAAATTAGCAAGGGATCATGAAAAATCAATCCAAAATCAATTCAAAGATGATGAAAAAAGAACAAGATGGATTGTAGTAAATGAGAAAGACAGAGACAGGTTAAACACCATTAAAAAAGAAAAAGAAAGAACATATATTCACAGAATAATGGAAGAGAACTTCCAAAAACATGAACAAAGAATTTGACATACAAATAAATGAGGCTTATAATCCAGTTAGCCATAAACAAAATAAATCTACATGAAGGCATATAGTAATCAAGATTCTAGAATTCAGCACATGAACAGAATATTAAAAACTGTTAGAGAAAAGAAACAAATCACCTGTAAAGGAAAGTTCAGAAGCACAGCACATTTCTCAACACAAACCCTAAGTCAAGGAGAACATGTAGTGAAGCATTTCAGGTCCTCAAAGAAACCAACTTCCAACTAAGATTCATGTACACTGCAAATCTATCCTTCAAAGTCAATAGAAAGGTCATTTGTGGACCAGGGCTAGAGAGAACAGTGGCCACAGCAGCAAACAAGCCCAGTCTGGGAACCAGAGCCATGCAAGGGCCACAGTTGCGCTGGGAACAGCCAGACCCCAGTCCCTTCCAGTGCACCAGTCGGCAAACAGGAACTATCAATCCCCTCCTACTTAAGCAACCAGCTTATCTGGAGATACACAGGCTGTGGTGATAGCTATCAAGGTGAAATGCAATTGGATGCCTGTGATGCTTTGGTGTTTCACTAACATTGCCACTCTGGGGCCAGTGGTCTGATCATAGGTTCAGAGGGTATTGCTAAGCAGTGTGTCATCTATTGGGGATCTCCTTCTGAGATGCAACCATTGCTGATTCCCCATGGTCATGTTTTGAGGTCCTATATCATTTCCATTGTTTAGCTGGGTTGGGTTTTATTCTCTTTTGTTTAGTTTGGTTATGTTAAATCCCATGGCAGGAGAAGGTATTTCAAGGATAGCATGATATATTAAGGTAGCAATTTTGGATTTACTGTTGGCTTTGTTTTGAAGTCCTTTATCACATTCATTGTTTTGTTTTTATTGTTTCTGTTCTATCCTATTCTGTTTGAGTTTTACCATGTCTGAGGTTGTCTGCAGATACTTTAAAGACATCAAAAGGCATTATGGTAACTACAGCTGATTCCATAATGTTTTGAAGTCCTGTATCTCTTACACTGTTTGCTTTGATTGGTTTTACTATTATATACATTTTAAAATAAAAAATAAGCCGGGCATGGTGGCGCACAACTTTAATCCCTGCACTTGGGAGGCTGAGGTAGGAGGAGCGTTGTGAGTTCAAGGCTGGCTTGAGCTACAACATGAGTGCAAGGTCAGCTTGAACTACATAGTGTGATCCTGTCTCAAAAAACTAGGGCCGGTAGTTTGGCTCAGTGGCTTAAGCACCTGCTTGGCAGGTGCAAGACTGTTCAATCCCTGGTGCCACAAAAAATAAAAATAAAAATAAAAAATAAAGCAAAATCAGAAGAAAAATAAGACACTTGAAAGCAAAGAATAACTGAAGAAACACATGACCACCAAACCAGCTCTACAAAATATTCTGAAGGATATCTTCAAAAGATAATGTAGACCACAGTTCCAAGAATATCAATAGAAAGAAGCCACCAGGCAGGGAATGCAATTAAACAGAGGAAGTAGACAAGGAATCAAAAATGGGAATATAATATGACAAGAATAAGTCAATATATATCCATTATAATGATCAATGTAAATAGTTTCAATTCACCATCAAAAGAAACAGACTGGAAGACTGGATCAGGAAACAAGATCCAACAATATGCTTCATAAAGAAACACATTTAACTCGCAAAGAAATTTATAGACTGAAAATCAAAGGAAAGAAAACAATACTTCATGCAACAGGAAACCAGAAAAAAAAAACACGGGTAGCTATTCTACTTGCAGACAATGTGAACTTCAAACCAAGTATGATCAAAAGAGATAAAGAAGGTCACTACATATTTGTTAAGGGAAAACGTCAATAAGAAGAAATAATAATGAGCACATATACACTAAATATCAGTGCACACAACAATATAAAACAAATATTAATGTATATAAAAAATCAAATAACTACTAACACTGTCACAAATAAATAGATCAACTAGACAAAAAAAATCAAAAAAGAAAAATCAGAACTGAACCAAAATGCAAACAAGCAGACTTAGTAAATGTGTACAGAATGCTCCACCCCATATCAGAGTACACATTCTTCTCAGACACACATGGAATGTTCTCCAAATTAGACCACATACTAGCCATAGAACATGTTTCAGTAATGCAAAGGAGCTGAAATTGTCCAATGCTCCTATTTGGCCATAGTGCACTGAAATTGGAAATCAAAGTCAAAAGAAACCAAAAAAATTCCATAAACACATAGAAATTAAATAACACCCCCCCCAAACAACAACTGGGTCATAGATGTGACTAAAGAGAAAATTAAACAGTATCTACAACTAAATAATAATGCTAATGAAGCATACTAGAAATTATGAGATGAAAGTAAAGAAGTTTTAACAGGTAAATTTATAGCAGTGAATCCTCACATCAAGAAAACAGAACAAGCTCAAATAAACAACTAATACTGAAACTCAAACTTCCACAAAAAGTAAAACAAGTCAAGCCCAAAGTTCATACAAGGGAGGAAACTATAAAGATCAGAGTAAAAATTATTGCAATTGAAACAAGAAAATAATACAAACATTCAAAGAATCAAATAGTTGGGTCTTTGAAAGATTAAATGGGGCTGTGGATGTAGTTCAGTGGTACAGTGCCTGCCTGGCAAGCATGAGGTCCTGAGCTTGATTCCTGGTTTACAGAGATATGGTTCAGCAGCACAGTGCCTACCTGGTAAGCATGGGGCTGTGAGTTCAATTTCCAGCATCAGAAAAAAAGACAAAGAAAGAAAGAAAGAGAAAGATTAAATTGACAAACCCTTAGTCAACTTTATCAAAACAAAGAAAGAAAGATCTCAGATTCATATAATTAGGATTTTGAAACGGGTGAAATCACATCAGATCCTGAAGAATTTCAGATTATCAATACCTGAGAAACTTCATTCTAGTAAGATGGAAAATATAGAAGAAATGGACAGATTCCTAGATACATATGAATTACCAAAGCTGAATCAAGATGATATAAAAATTCTAAATAACCCAATATCCGCCAATGAAGTTGAAGGTGTAATTAAAACTTACCAACGAAGAAAAGCCCAAGTTCTGAAGGATTCACTGTTGATTTCTACAAGAAATTTAGAAGATACAATGCCATTCCTTCTCTAACTCATCAATGCAATTGAAAGGGAAACAATGATCCCAAATTCATTCTTGAAAGCAAGTATTATCCTGCTACAAAAACTAGGGAAGGATTCAACCAAAAAAGAGAGCTATAAAAAAGTCTCCCTAATTAACTTAGCCAAAAAAATCTTCAATAATATTCTGGCAAACAGAATGCAACAAATCAGCAAGATTGTACACCATGACAAGTAGGATTCATCCCAGGGATGAAGGAATGGTTCAATATACACAAATCAGTAAATGTAATGCACCACATCAACAGAGTCAGAGACGAAAATCACATGATCATCTCAATAAAGACATAAAAACCATACGACAAGATCTGCCGCTGCATGCCGCTACTGCCATCGGAAAGCTTGCTTCCTGCAGGCAGCCAGCATGGGCAGGGACACACAACTAGATCCACCCCTGGTTGCCTGCCACCACCATCAGAAGGCTTGCTTTCTGCAGGCAGCCAGCACAGGTAGGGACACGCAGCCAGATCCATCCCCACTTGCCCACCACTGCCATTGGCAAGCTTGCTTCCTGTTGGCAGCCTGTACAAGCAGGGATACACAGCCAGATCTGCCCCTTCTTGCCCACCACAATCATCAGATGGCTTGCTTTCTGTTCCAGCCAGTGCAGGCAGGAACATGCAGCTAGCTCTGCCTCTGTGTGCATGCTGTCACCATTGGAAGACTTGCTTCCTGTGGGCAGTCAGTGTGAGCCAGATATATCCAGTATGTCCACAGGCCACCACTGGAGACCCTTGCTTCCTTTGGGCAGCCAGCACCCACCAGGAGAATCAGACAAACACTTCTCTGTGTGGCTACCACCATTGGGAGAGTCCCAGTGTAGACATACAGACTGAGAGAAGAAGCAGCCCCACTATCACACACCGTTGGCCACTGGGAAAACCTCAGTGTAGCTGCACAGTTCTGGAGAAGCCCACCCCATACCCTGTTACCTCCCTGGGAACCTGGTTTCAAAGAAACCAAGGTGTCTGTCTCATCCTCCTATACCACAGCGGGGCAGCCAATGCAGGAAGTGCCTGGGACCCCACAACTGGCTTGTTGGGAGGAACTCAGGGGAATATCAAGACAAAGGAGCAAAAGGCAATCTCAGACCTCAAGCCCACACAGAACAAGTCTAGGAGATACAGTCATGGAAGAAAATAGAAGTCACGCACCTGAAATTTCTGAGAGGATAGCAACTGAAGTAAAACAACAATTTCTTGAGACTGTAAAAGTAATCAGATCAGAAATAATGTCTCAAGTAAAAGAAGAAATCACAAACATAATGAAAGAATTGCTGAGCATATCTAAAGAAGACATAGATTAAAAAAAGAGGAGCACAGGAAAATGATGGAAACCTTGAATGAACAATATAGGAAGGAATTACAATGCATGAAACAGATTCAAAGAGATATTCAGGAAATTAAAAAGTTGATTAAAAGCTTGCAAAACCCCTTGAAAGAGACTGAAGATAAACTTTCAGACCTTGAAGACAGGATCGCAGCTAGAAATCATGAAAGGAAAGAGCTCTTAAAAATAACAAGAAACCAGGAAATAACAATTCAATGGCTGCAAGATGATGCAAAGAAAAATAATTTAAGAATGATAGGTATCAGGGAAGAAGCAGGGGTCAAAACAAATGAAATAAAAAGACTACAGAAGTAATAGCAGAAAACTTCCCAAACATAGGAAAGGATCTGGCACACAAATAAGCGAGGAATACAAACTCCAACTAGTCATAATCAAATTAAATCTATACCCAGGCATATAATAATCAAGATCTCAGAAATTCAGCACAATAACACAATATTAAAAGCTGTAGAGAAAAGAAACAGATCACCTATAAAGGAAAATGAGTCAGAATCATGGAAGACTTGTCAACACAAACCATCAAGTCAAGAAGAGTTTGGAGTGAAGTATTCAAGTCCTGGGTTTGGCTCAGTGGCTTAAGCAAGTTGTGAGTTTGATCCCCGGTGCCACAAAAAAAAAGTGAGTTTCTGGTTGCATTTTGGGCACTTGATCTCTAAAAGGCTCACCTTTACTGTCTTAAAGGTTCCATCACCTCCCTACAGCACAACAGCTTGGGTACCACGACTTTATATAAGGTTTATACCAGGGAAAAATCTACATAAAGATAGTGAGGGTCCATTATCTGTCAGAAAGTTATGGGGACCTGTGACAAAAGGTTCAAAGTTCTCAGCACCCATATTTCTTTGATAAGGGGTCCAGAAAAAATATGAGGAAAGTTGTATCCACACATCATTTTTCCAAAATGAATTGCATTATTCTGTATTACTAATACGAATGTATTTAAAAAAAAGTGTCCAGCACTTACTGGACAGTCAAGAATCATTGCCCGAAGAGAACTAAAATCAGCACAGGATAACAGTAAATAAAGAAATCATCCATTCCTCCCCTGAGGTAATGCAGTATTTCCTGAAAACTTAATATATATGGATGTCCTTATTTAAGTCTAAAAGGCCTTTTCTAAGGTCTTCAGAATTTGCAAAGTTGATGTACAACTTTAGTGACAATACAGATGTTCCTGAAAGATTAACAAAGAACGGGATGCCCTGGAAAATGCATTTCTAAGCTATACATATTTGCCAACTAAGACCCTTTCCCAAATTTTCATTTCTTTATTTTAAAAAACCCCAATACTTCACTCTGTATGAAGTTTCTCAAGGAAATATTCCCACTGTCTTTTTACCACTGCACCCAGTAATCTAAGTAAACTCCTTTATTATAACCTTTGTTGGTAAATTCTTTTTACCACCTGCATCATCAGCCCTCTCTGCTGACTGGCAAGGCATCCCCATTTTCTAGGATATCAGGAAGTCCTATTCTCTCCTACGATACCATGAGGGTCAACTGTATGGTAGGACACCATGAGGGTTCAACTCATCAGCAGAACTGGATGAGCGTTTATCCTTAATTAGGCCACAAATGTTTCCATTCAGTGCAGACTGATTTTAGACATCACAGAGGGCAACAGTATAATTTTTCCTAGAGAGGATGAAGTCATGGAGGGATGGTCTTGGATGTGTTTGCAGAGGACTTGATCACACTTGGGGAGGTCATATTTGGTGGTCATAAGTGGGTGTAATTGTAGATAGCCATGAGGGTGAGAGTATGGATTGGTCTAGTGAGCAAAAGTAGTCACATATAGGTCTGGACATTCAGGATGTGATCTTAGATGAAAATGGTCAGAGTTGTTCTATGTGATTGAGCTCAAGGACTTGATGAGATCAAACAGGACAGTTGTGAGTGTGTAGTTTCAGGTGTATCTGCCTCTCACTGAAGGAGGACAAATCCTACCCATAGATGACAGGAGAAGTTACCACATGGGTTTCATGAGGTAATGCTACATCATAATCTAAGAAGAACTGCAAGGACATATATGAGCTTAAAACAGGAAATGTGTCAGACAGGAATACAAACATCCAAGGTGAGAAATGGGCCCAGAACAGGAAGAACATAGTGCAGTCTGATAAAACCTTCTGGGTAGGACTATTGACAAATGTGTGAAATAAAAATATATTTAATAACATCTTTAAAAAGGAAAATAAGGAAGCCCTCCAGTTCCTAGGTTCTTCTCATGCTCTGAGCACATTCACAGTTTCCATGGTCAGCTCATAGGCGTCCTATGATGGGACATGGTCTACAGTAGGCCTTCATCCCTGGCTAAGCTTCAGGGCCCAGGCAGTGAGAAGCCCCACCTGCATTTAAGGAGAGAGAAAAGCATTGCAATCATCAGAGATTTCTTAGAACCCCAGGAGTTCTGGCCTACTAGAATCCCTATGCAAAGCAAAGCTACTGCAAAACTGATACAGATTCGATATAGTGGGTGAGATGACACAAAGATTATCTTTAACCTGAAATCTTTCAACCTAACCACCTGGAAGAACACTGCACAGCTATAAAAGATACCCAAATGAAGAGAAAGGAATTGCCTGATTCGACAAATGTCAATGAGAAGACTCCAGCCTAAGGAACCTTCTTGAAGGGGTAGGAGAACAGACCAACATCCTAGGACTGACAGGAGAATGAGGATCACAGGCACATAGGCATATCTCTCAGTTGTTTTAAATGTAGGCATCAACTAGAGCAGAGCTCTCTGAGTAGAAGCAGTAGAGCAAGAAGAGCACAATGAACCCAAAGGCACAGAGGTGCACACCCATAGGACTGAGCAGGACTCTGGACACCTCTGCTTCCTCTGCTTCCTCTCCATATCCTTCCTGGGGCTCTTCTATGTCATCATAATCCTCCAACACTGGGTCTGCAGACACTGAGGGCCTCTTCTCTTTCTCCTCCAGAGGAACAAGTTCGATGTCCTCATAGACACCCTCAGAGGGCAGGGGCTCAGAAAGTCCAGATCCTGTAAGAACACACAAGAACCTTAAAGGACAAACACTCTTGCAGCCGACTCTCCCTCTTCCCTAGAGTCTGAAACCCCTCATGCACATTGAAAGCCCCAGCACATTGGCATCTTTCTCCTTGAGAGCAGTCACCCTTACTAGAGCCAAGCACTTTCAAGAAGGTCTGAACCCACCCCCTGAGGCCTTCAACCTGCAATGACAGCAAAAGAAATAGGGGACAGACCTGCTGGTGCCACAGGAGTTAGCATGTCCTTCATCTATTCATCTTAGAAACAGTGGAACGTGAGTTCAGTGTGCCCAGGTCCTCAGCACCTGATGAATCTACCCCATAGGTCTGTCCTAGTCACTGAGTAAGGGCTAAAGCCATGCAGGACATGGACCAGAACAGGAAGGGGCTGCCATGGCAGAAGTCTCTCAAGTTTACCCAAGCCACCATTTCCAAGCCCTTTGCTGACTACGCTCAGCAATATCCACCTACCCATGTAGACAGCTCTGCTGTTGCAACGTTGAGCAACCACAACAAGAAAGACAAGACCCAGCAGGCAGCCAAGAACCAGGCAGGTGATCTCAAGCAGAGTCCAGGCCTCAGCAACAGGTGGAGGGGCCAGGGTAGGGGCTGTGGGGAATAGAGAAAGGCGGGGCCTCCTGTGTGCTGGGATGTGTGGGGCATTGTGACCCTGAACCTAAGTGACCTCAGCCTCTGAGGTAGAGGGGGAGACCCAAGAGAGGTGGGACGCAGTGCTACTTGGACAAGCTGATATTGTCCCAGATATGGCCTAAGATTACAAGGGAGAGTGGCCCAAGTATAGGGCCCAGGTGGGAGGAACCAAGTAGAAGGCCCAGGTGGAAATCCTAGGTAGATTTCTAACTACCAGGTGGACTGAGTCAGGATGCACAAGACAGATGCCCCAGGTATGAACAAAGGGAAAATTCCTGCCTTCTACTTGGGAAAAAACCACAATGGCCAAGAGGCTATAGCACACTAGTGCCAAACCCTACAATCACCAAAGGAAATTCCTCTGAGCCATGACTATATTAGGCCTGCGTGTTCCACATTCAGGCAGGCAGAGAGAAGGAAAGCAGTTGGCATTAAACCATGGACTTGGAACACTTGAATTGAGTCAGTCTGTGGCATTGGGTCCCAGCCTCCCCAGGACCAGGCAGAGCTAAGCCCCTCTGGGCACTCAGGAACAGGAGTATGGTTGGTGAGAAGGGGTCATCAACCTGATATGAAGATTCCCAAGACACCAGCACAGGTGTGGACAACCCTGAGCAGCACAAACATGCCCAGTGCAGAGGCAATCCATGTCCTACTCAGTCAGAGCCCAACAGGATAGAGGAGCCTGTCCTTGGATCACCAAATGATACTTTTCACACCAGGGACCTGTACTGGGGGATGTGGTTCAGTAGAAAAGAGCAGACATTTTTTAAAGACAATGTCCCTATGCCCCTCTCCCTACCCTCACTCCCCACCCACTCACCAGAGCAGCGCACACCTGCGTCCTCCTTGTGTGCACAATCATTATGTCCCCAAGACTCGGCCAGGCAGTCTAATAGCGATGCCTCGCTGCCACGGCACCCCACTTCATCCAGCCACACAGGCCCTGATCCAGGTCCAAAGGCAGCTCCCTTCACTGCATCCATGGCCTGTCCACAGCCCAGCTGTCGGCACACAACCTCAGCATCGGCCAGGTCCCAGGAGTCATCACACACGGTGCCCCAGGAGCCCAGGTGCCAAATCTCCACACGCCCTGAACAGCCATCCTCACCCCCGCGCACACGCAGTGTACCCTCCTCTGAAAAAGGAGAAAGTGGTCATCTCAGGAACCCTGGTGGGATGGGTAGGTGAACCGGGACTTGGAAGGCATACCTGGGCAGCTGAACATGGATGAGCAGTTGGGAGTCTGCTCACGGTCCTCAGGAATATGTGCCTTCTCTGTGTGGAAAGTGAAAAAAAAAGAAAAGAAAAAGAAAAAAAAATCTCAGTATTTGCAAACTCAGCAGCTTCAAACTTTATGGAATATTTATTTTCCCTCCCTTTGTCTTTGTGTCTCCACAGCAAAGAGCTTCTGCTCATGAAAGAAGAGAACTGTGTATGTTCAAGGGAGGGCATTCACACAGGTAGAGGAGTTCCACACACACATCCCCTGTGAATGTCCTCAGAAGAGGTCCAGGAACCCACTGTTCCTGCTTCCCCCACTGGGAGAGAACAGAGGGTCTGAGAGGACTCTACATGGTACACAGCTAACTCAAGAGAGCCTCATGGTAGTGACCACCCTTCACACCTGCACAGAAACACATTACCTCCTACTTACCTGCACACAGGACCCAGGCCTCCTCCAGGCTGGAGCAGGAATGCTGGTCCCAGGGGGCTGAGGGACACTGCCACAGGGATCTGTCATGCCTGGGCCTACACTGAATGGAAGTCAGCCAGAAAACCCCAGGAGAAGGCCAGCTCTCTGGCCTTGCCAGCAGCTGCCCTTGGGGCCCACAGCCCAGCTGACCACACAAGATCCCCAGAGAGGCAGCACTCAGGAATTGGCAGACTCCACCCCAAGTCCCATTATAGAAAACTTCCAGCCGCCCAGCACATGGCTGTCCATAATTCTGCAACCTGAGATCCGTGAATTCTGCAGATAGAGAGACCAGTTGGCAAGGCAGACTAGGAAGGAATGGGGTGAGCATGACAAGCTGAACCCTTGCACCAACCTGAGCAGAAGACTCCAGCATCCTCCTTGTGCCCACAGTCGTGCTGGCCCCAGCCCAGTGATGGGCACTGCCACAGTGTAGACTCATTGCCCAGGCAGCCCAGCTCATCCATCCAGACAGGACCCGAGCCTGCCCCAAAGTGGGCGGCCACTGGAGCACTGAGGGCATGGCCACAACCCAGCTGACCACAGACAACGTGCGCGTCCTGCAGGTCCCAGGCGTCATCACACACTGTGCCCCAGGTACCTCCCTGCAGCACCTCCACGCGCCCAGCACAGCGGCCAGGGCCTCCAGCCAGCCGCACCTGAAGGCTCCCTGAGGAAAAGCTGAGTAAGGACACAATAGACCATATCGGGCCAAGCGCAGATGGAGAGCTGGGTTCCCACACTCACCAGAGCACAAAACACCCACGTCACTTAAGGACCCCACAGGCACCAGCAGGGACACTGACACATTACACTGGATTAGGCAGGTCTCTGAGCCCATGCAGTGCACCTGGCTCAGCCCCACTGGGATGGCTCTGTGACCAGGGGCTGAGGCATTGTAGGCTTGCTTGGCCTCTCCACACCCAAGCTGCCTGCACACAACGCTGGCACCACGCAGGTCCCAGGCATCTTCCAGGACACGGCCCCATGTTCCATCCAGGAAGACCTCCACACGACCGTCACAGCGACTCTGTCCATCCCTCAGCCTAAGGGCTCCAGGGAGACCTGGAGGCAGAGCGAGGGGATCTCGGGTTTTTGGTGATATTGGAGTTCACAAGAATTTTCACATGTTTCCCCAACAGGGAAAAGGAAGGATCACTGCCTCCATGCAGCCCCACACAAATTCAACCCCTTCTTATCCATCATTTTCACTCCTCTGTTCAGTGCTTTGTGACCTTCCTTCTCCAAGTCTTACTATGGCACCCACCTGAACAGAGGACAGAGGCAGAGTTTCCAGGGGCACAGAGCTTTGCACCCAGGGTGCTGGTTGGGCAATTCCACAAATACAGTTCTGTTCCCACACAGTGGAACACATCTGGCCAGATGGGAGCATCCCCACTGCCAAAATGGCCTCCTCCTGGTGTGGCCACTGCATTGCCACAGTTGAGCTGGTGACACAGGACGGTGGCATCTGCTAAGTCCCAGTGGACAGCACAGAGTGGTGCCCAGGTCCCCTGCACCAGGAGCTCCAACCGGCCCTCACAGGGGCTGCTTCCATTGACCAGCCGGAACCCTGGAGAAGAAGCAAGAGTCGGCAGGGGTCCAGATCACACCACCCAGAGGCACTGGTGCTGGTATGAAACTCCTTACAATGCATACCAGGTCTCAAGAGTCAGGCTAAAAGCAAGAGAACAGCTTTGCAATGTGCTATCATAAAAAATTAGGCTAAGCAGTCATTAAGCTGGGGGAAATGTCAAAATTAACTTTGTCAGAATATTAAATGTGGAAGGACTGTAATAAGAAAGAAAAAACTACCTCTCTTGGTTTGCTACACAAATATAAAGTGAGACAAGGCAGAGTCAGTCAATAGACACTACACAGAATTAATCTGCAAAAACTAGGAGGTAAGAGTTTTCTCTAGCACCCCTTCACCCCTTCATACATGCACACACACACACACACACACACTGAGAGGGGCACACATATGCCCCAGTTGTAAGCTAATGGCAATGAAAACATTTTCTTGTTCATACTTCAAGCTTTACCTGAAATAACTGGAGTTTAAAAATATATGTTGAGACATGAATTCCTGATTTTGATCGTAGGGAAACAGGGCATTATTTGTTGTTTAGAGCTGCCCTCAAAAGACAGGAATATTCAAACTAGGCCTTTAAATATTAGTAAGATTTTTCAGTAAGAAGAAATAAGAAAGGAAAATGAGAGGAAAAAAATCTCAGTATTGAATGGTATTGGTGGTAAGAAAATGTTACTTTCAAGAATGATAAACTAAGATTATTTGAAATAGAAGTGATCTACAGAATAGCAGTGCAGCTAAAACTAAAAAAGTTTCATGTAGTAGAATCATGAATATTTCTAAATACCACACTGCTTATTTAGCAGAAAAATTGCTGAGTAGAATCTGATTTTGGAAAAAAAATTACTTTTGCTAGTTGAGTGCAGGAAAAATGATAGACATAGAATAGAGTCCTGGCAATAGTTTAGATAAGAATCTGTAGTTTCCAGTGAATGTGATCCAAATCTTCTTTAAGTCACACTACAGGGAAACTGTCAAAAGTAAAAGACAGAGCACGTAAAACAGCAAAAAATGTCAAGTCACATAAAAGGGAACTCTCAAAACTAACAGTTGGCTTCTCATTGAACACTGGCCAAAAGAGAAAAGACTATGGGATATTCAAAATCCTAAAGAAAAAACTGCCAGCCAGAATGATACACACAGAAAATCCTTCAGAAAAGAAGAAATAAAGACTTTGTAACATAAGCAAAAAATACCCAGCCAATTAACAGTAGACCAGTCCTGCAAGAAATACTTAAAGAGCTCCTACACTAGAAGAAAAAGTGAGAACACACAAAAGCACAAAATTCAACAACAAAGCATATTTCCAAAACAGAAAAAGAAGTTGATCAAATCCCATCACCACAGAAAACCACCAAATCACAAAGATTGGCATAAATCATAAAGATAAGAAATAAATGGAGTGTATACTGAACTAACAGAAAACATTAACAAAATGATGGAAATGTGCATTTTCTTGACAGTAATAACCTTGAATGCAATCACATTAAATTCCTTCAATAAAAGATATATACCAGATGAATAGATTTTTAAAAATTGACCCAGCAATATTCTGCCTACAAGAAATTCACTTCACCAGAAATTATACACAGAATAAAAGTAAAGAGATAGGAAAAAGATAGTACACACAAAGAAGCCAAAATTGAGCAGCAGTACCTATAATTTCATTGAGTAAAATACTTTAAGTCAGAAAAGTAAAAGTAGACAAAAATGGTCTATTAAAAGATCATTACACACTCACATCAAGGGAGAACTGATCTGCCTTCCGGGGTTGGGCGCTGCGCGACCCCGGAGGAGAACCAGAATGGGTCCAACTGGGCCCCAACTCGCTGGGCCCGCGCGGCACCAGCTCACATCAAGAGAGAACTGATCCGCCTTCTGGGGTTGGGCGCTTCGTGACCCCAGAGGAGAACCAGAATGGGCCCAATCAGGCCCCAACTCGCTGGGCTCATGCGGTACCGGCGCGTGGGCTTGGAATCAAGGACATCATCCATATCCCCCCCCCAGTAAGCAAGCTGCTGGCTCTGAGGTCTGGCTAAATTGATGGCAACTAAGGTACATAAAGTGACTAAATGCTAGTGTTTTTTCATAGATTTTGCAGGCCTCTGAATGTCTCTTTGCATGATGACAGTAGGCAATGTTGCAAATAATGGGGACTCTCTTCTGTCTTGTCTTCGAAGACCAATATGGTTCTCACCATTTTGCTTTACTCTGATAGTTATTATTTTTCTCTTTTTTTCCTTTATCTTATATTCTGTTTTTATTGGTTTTGTTTTATTTTGTTTTTGGTTCAATTCTACTACACCTGTTGGAATGGTCAGCTAATCTGAAGATAGCAAGGTATGTTATAGTAGCTACTGTACTCACATTATCGGTCTTCGAAGTTCTGTACCAGTCCTACTGCTTTGTTTTGATTGACTTTATTCTGCTATGTTCTGTTGTATTTTACTATCTTTAAAAAAAAAAAAGATCATTACACACAGCCGGGCGTGGTAGTGCACGCCTTTAATCCCAGGACTTGGGAGGCTGAGGTAGGAGGAGTATTGTGAGTTCAAAGCCGGCTTGGGCTACAACGCAAGTGCAAGGCCAGCCTGAGCTACACAGTGTGACCCTGCCTCAAAAAACCAGGGCCGGGAGTTTGGCTCAGTGACTTAAGTGCCTGTCTGACAGGTACAAGGTTGTGAGTTCAATCTCTGGTGCCAAAAAAAAAAAATCATTACACAAAAAGATATGATTACATATAAATGTATGTGCATTTAATACCAGAGAACTCAATTTTATGAAACAGACATTATTAGAGCTCATGAGAAAGACCACATTCATTACAAAAATAGTGGGAGTTGTCAACATCCCCACTTCATCAGCTGCTAGATCATTTGCAGAAAAAATTGACAAAGAAACACCAAGGTATAGTCTAGACCAGAAGACCTAACATGCATTTACAAACACTTCATCCAACAGCATTAGAAGACACATTCTTCTCTTTGAAAATGTAATATGTTCCAGGTTATTTATGCCACAAATTCAAGAAACGCAAAAAGCACCTGCCCAATGACCCCAAGCAGCCAGGGAGCCTCAGTGAGGCATGTGGAGCCTGCTTAAGGTCTACCCAGCATACTCCACCCAACCAGAGAGCCTCTGTGCACCAGTCAGAACCTGGTAAGGCCTCACTGGATGACCGCAAGCAGCCAGGGAGCCTCGGTACAGCACATGGGGCATACTGCAGGTCTACCCAGCATACTCCACCCAGTCGGGGAGCCTCTGTGCATGCTCAGGACCTAGTAAGGAACATCCCAAAAACCTCAAGCAGCAGGGAAGCATAAGTGCACCATGTGGGACCTGCTGAATGTCTGCCCAGTGTACTGCACCCAGCCAGGGAGCCTCTGTACACTGCTCAGGACCTGCTAAGGCCTACCTAATGACCCCCACTCAGCTGGGGAGACCCCCTCCAGTACAGACAGGCATTGCCACTTCAGGAAGCAACTGAAACTTTGATTTCAGCTGCCCCAGGGGAATACAGGAAAATGACAAAACAAAAGAACAAACTGCAACCTCAAACCTCCAGCCCATCCCAAACAAGTCCAGGAGACATGGACATAGAAGAAAGTATAGTCACACACCTGAAATTTCTGAAATGATAGCAACTAAATTAACAAACAACTCTATGAAGCTGTAAAGGAAATCAGATCAGAAATAATCTCTGAGGTAAAACAAGAAATGATAAATGTAATGAAAGAAAAACCAAACATATCTAAAGAAGACATAGTTAAGAAAATAGATGAGCATTGGAAAATGATGGAAACCTTGAATGAACAATATAAGAAAAAATTAGAATGCATGAAACACATTCAAAAAGATGTTCAGGATGTCAAAAATTTCATTGAAGCCGGGTGTGGTGGCTCACGCCTTTAACCCCAGCACTCGGGAGGCTGAGGTAGGAGGAGCATTGTGAGTTCGAAGGTGGCTTGGCTTATGACACAAGCGCAAGGCCGGCCTGAGCTACACAGTGCGAACCTGCCTCAAAAAACCAGGGCCGGGAGTTTGGCTCAGTGACTTAAGCGCCTGTCTGACAGGCACGAGGTTGTGAGTTCAATCCCTACTGCCCGAAAAAAAAATTTTCATTGAAAGCTGGCAAAACTGTTTGAATGAATGTAAAGATAGATGCTCAGACCTTGAAGACAAGATTTCAGCTAGTGATCAGGAAATGAAACAACTCTTAAAAATAACAAGGAACCAAGAAACAACAATTCAATGGCTGTAAGATGACACAAAGAAAAATAAATTTAAGAGTGATAAGTATCAGCGAAGAAGCAGGGGTCAAAATAAATGGAATAAAAAGACTATTTACAGAAGTAATAGCAGAAAACTTTCCAGGCATGGGGAAAGAAACTGACATACACATAAATGAAATATATAGAACTCCAATTAGGCATAACTAAATAAATCTACACCCAGACATATAATAATCAGCATCCCAGATATTCAGCAAAGGAACAGAATATTAAAAGGTGTTAGGGAAAAAAAAAACAAACAACCTATAAAGGAAAGCCCATCAGAATCACAGCAGACTTCTCAACATGGACAATGAAGTCAAGAAGAGTATGGAGTGAAGTATTTCAAATCCTAAAAGAAAATGACTCAACCCAGATTGATGTACCCTGCAAAACTATCCTTCAAAACTGATGGAGAAATAAGATACTTCCACAATAAAGAACAGCTGAAGAACTTCAAGACCACCAAATGAACCCTGCAAAGAATATTGAAAGATACACTAGATAGACAGAAAAATAACTACAACTTCAATAACACCAACAGAAAAACAACACCAAGCAAGGTAAACAATTAAACAGAGGGAAAAGGTAAAGAACTAACAGCAGAAAGATAATATGACAAAAATAAGCCAATATATATGTTATAATTATTAATGTAAATGGCCTCAATTCACCAATTAAAAGAAGCAGACTTGCAGAATGAATAAGGAAACAACATTCAACCATATGCTGTATACAAGAAACCCATTTAACCCAAAAGGAAATTCATAGACTGAAAGTCAAAAGATGGAAAACATTACTTCATGAAACAAGAACCCCCCAAAAAGTAGGGGTACCTATTCTATTTATAATTTGAACTTCAAACCAAGAATGATCAAAAGAACATCACTACATACTGATCAGGGGAAATTTTCAAGAGGAAGAGATAACAATCTTAAATATACATGCACCAAATATGGGAGCACTCAGCTACACAGAACAAATATTAATAGAAATGAAAAATCAAATAAACAATAACACAATTGTAACGAGAGACCTTAACACCCCATTGACACCAAGAGACAGATCAACTCGGCAAAGAAATAACAGAACTGAATCAAACTTGTGAACAAAAGGACTTAGTAGATGTGCACAGAGTGCTCCACTCAACATCAGAATATACATTCTTCTCAGCTTCACATGGGACATTCTCTAAAAGAGACCATATACTAGCCCATAGAACATGCTTCAGTAAATGCAAAAGAATTGAAATTATCCAATGCATATTACTTGATCATAATGCAATGAAACTGGAAATTAATGACAAAAGAAACTGCAAAGACTCCATAAACACATGGAAATTAAATAATACATTCCTGAACAATCAATGGGTCACAGAGGAAATTAGAGAAGAAATTAAACAATATCTACAAGCAAAGAAAATGCAAATACAACTTACTGGAACCTGTGGGATGCAATAAAAGCAGTCCTAAGAGGAAAATCTATTGCAGTGAATTCCCACATCAGGAAAACAGAACAAACACAAATAAATAACCTGATGCTACACCTCAAACATCTAGAAAAAGAAGAGAAAGTCAAGCTCAAAGCCAAAAGAAGGGAGGAAATTATAAAGATCAAAGCAGAAATTAATGCAATTCAGACTGAGACAACAATACATAGAATTAACAAATCAAAGAATTGGTGCTTTGAAAGAATAAATAAAATTGATGAACCCCTAGCTAACCTTATTTTTAAAAGGAAAGGAAAACCTCAAATTCAATAAGGAATGAAAAGGGTGAAATCACTACAGACCCCATGGAAACACATAAGATCATCAATACCTATTTTGAAAACCTTTATTCCCATACGTTCGATAACACAGAAGAAATGGACAGATTCCCAGAAACCTATGAATTACTAAGGATGAATCAAGAAGATGTAAAATCACTGAGTAACCCAATTTCAGTTAATGAAATTGAAAATGTTATTAGAACCTTTCCAACAAAGAAAAGCCCAGGTCCTGATGGATTCACAGCTGAATTCTATAAGGAATTCAAGATTTAATGTCAACACTCCTCAAACACTTCAGTGAAATTGAAAGGGAAGCAATTCTCCCTAACTCATTCCTTGAAGTAAATATTGCCTTAATACCAAAACCAGAAGAAGACCCAACCAAAAAAGAGAACTGCAAGCCAATCTCCTTAGTGAAAATAGATGTGAACAACCTCAATAAAATACTGGCAAACAGAGTGCAGCAAGTCATCAAGAAGATTAAACACCATGACCAAGTGAGATTCATTCCAGGAATGCAGGGATGATTCAACATATGCAAATCAATAAACATAATATACCATATCAATAGAGCCAAAGATAAGTATTACATGATCCTCTCAACAGATGCCAAAAAAGCTTTTGATAAAGCCCGACACTAGTTCATGATAAAACCCTATGGAAAATCAGAATACATGGTCTTTACCTCAATCTAATAAAAGCCATCTATGACAAACCAACAGCCAGCATCATATTAAATTGTCAAAAACTGAAAACTTTTACTCTAAAATCAGGAACAAGACAAGGCTGTCCACTATCACCATGCCTATTCAATATAGTGTTGGAAACATTAGCCAAAGCAATTAGACAAGAGAGAGAAATGAAAGGAATAAATATAGGAAAGGAAGAAATTAAACTATCACTATTTGCAGATGACGTGATACTCTACATAGAAGACCCCCAAACATTCATTGAAAGACTTCTAAATGTAATGACCAAATTCAGTAATGTAGCTGGATACAAAGTCAACACTCAAATAACAATAGCATTGCTGCACACAAACAACAAACTCACTGAGAGAAAAAAGAGAGAAACCACACCCTCCACAATAGCATCCAAAAAAATGAAATACTTAGGAATCAATCTAACAAAGGAAATAAAAGATCTATACATTGAAAATTACATTACTCTGAAAAAGGAAATCAAAGAGGATTTCAGAAAATGGAAAAGCATTCCTTGTTCATGGATAGGAAGAACAAACATCGTGAAAATGGCCATTCTCCTAAAATTGTTATACAGATTGAATGTAATTCCAATCAACATACCATTAGCATATCTCACAGATGTAGAGAAATCATTCCTAAAACTCATCTGGAACCAGAGAAGACATAGAATAGCAAAGGCAATTCTGGGCAACAGAGGCAAGACAGGAGGCATCACAATACTGGACTTGAAACTATATTACAAAGCTACAGTGATAAAATCAGCATAGTACCAGAATCAAAACAGGCCTCAAGATCAATGTAATAGATTAGAAGAAACAGTCACAACTACAAACACACTTAGCCACCACATCTTTGACAAAGGGGCCAAACATGTACATTGGAAGAAAGATAGCCTCTTTAATAAGTCATACTGGAAAAACTGGCTTTCCATATGCCATAAACTAAAACTAGATCCATGTCTACCACCATGCACTAAACTAAAGTCAAAACGGATCAAAGATCTGAATATTAAAATAGAGACACTAACTTTGATGGAAGAAAAAGTAGGCAAAAATCTTGATAACATAGGAGTAGGCAGAGAGTTCATGAACAAAAATCAAACTGTACAGGACATACTTCCCACAATCAACAACTGGGATCTTATTTTATTAAAAAGTTTTTGCATGTCAAAGGAAATTCCCAACAGAGTGAAAAGAAAATCCACAAATCGGGAAAATATCTTAGCCAACTGTTCCTCAGACAAAGGACTTCTATCTAAAACATATAAAGAATTTTTAAAAATCAGGCCCCTAAAATTCAAGGACCTAATCCAAAAATGGGCATCTGAGATGAATACACACTTCTCAGAGGAAGAAATACAAATGGCAAATAAATACATGAAAAAATGCTCAACATCAATGGTCATTTGGGAAATGCAAATTAAAACAACGCTGAAATTCCACCTCACCCCAGAAAGAACAGCCAACATAAAAAAAATCAAAAAATAACAAATGCTGAAGGGACTGTGGGTAAAATGGAACTCTTCTCCACTGTTGGTGGGAGTGTTGACTGGTACAACCACTGTGGAAATCAGTGTGGAGATTCCTCAAGAAGCTGGAATTAGAGATTCTATTTGACCCAGCTATTCCACTTCTGGGCATTTTCCCAGAAGAATTAAAAACATTATACCACAGTGATATATGTGCACCCATGTTTATAGCAACCCAATTTGTAATAGCCAAATCTTAGGAACAACCCAAGTGCCCATCAATCAAGGAATGGATAAAAAAAGATGTTTGATTTTTATACAATGGAGTACTATTCAACTATCAAGAAACATTATATCAAGACTTTTATAAGTAAATGGACATGACTTGAGACCATACTCATAAGTGAGATCAATCAAACTCATATGTAAATACCATATTGTCTCCCTAGTGTAAGAAACCAAAATAGTATATAAGATCCAAAATCTACAATAAATACTGTGTAAGGGTAACAAACTGCTCAAAGAGCAAAAGTAATTGGGATGGGGGAAGGAGGAAAGAAGGAAGGGAAAAGGAAAAAGACATAAATTTGTATATATGTATACATAAGATAGCTAAAGTGACTATACTACTAAATGTATTAGCTATTGAAAAAGAACAGTTAATACTCATATAATTAGATCAATTTTACATGTCTATATCTGTTAATCTAAACAACCTTTTGAAGGTAACGATATGCAATATTGCAACCATTGTCAACTTCCTACCGTCTTGTTTTGTAAACCTATAATGTTATTGTATTGGATTTGTTGTTGTCATTTGTTTATCTCTTTTGCTCTTTATCATTCTTTTCTGTGTCTTTTTTCTCTTAAATAAAAAAATTTTTTTAAAAAGCTGGTATTGGAGGTCCCATTTGACCCAGCTATCCTGACTCTGAGCATATTCCAGAAGAATTGAAAACATTATACCACAGTGATAAATGTGCACCCATGTTTATAGCTGCACAATTTGTAATGGTCAATTCTTGGAAACAACTCAAATGTCCATCAACTGAGGAATGGATAAAAAAGTTGTGGTATTTTTATACAATGGAGTATGACTCAGCTGTAAAGAACAATCACACTGAGGCTTTTACATGTAAGTGTATGTGACTTGAGACCATACCCAAAAGTGAAATAAATCAAACTCACATGTATAGATGCCATACTGTATCCCTAGTATAAGCAATTAAAAGACTAAATAAGATCCAAAATCTTCAATAAATATTGTGAAAGAGTAAGAAACTGCTCAAAGGAGAAAAATAACTCAGATAAGAAAAAGGAGAAAAAAAAGGAAGGGAAAAGAAAAAAGATATAAATTTGTATATATATACACTTAAGATAGCTAAGATGATTGTGCCACTAATTCTATTAGTTTTTGGAACAAAACAGTTAACACTCATAGGATTAGATCAATTTTGCATGTCTATATCTGGTTTAACCTGAGTAACTCTTTTGAAGATAACTATACAAAATAACAACCTTTGTTAAGTTCCTACCCCCTTATTTTGAAAGCCTATGTTGTTATTATTTTGGGCTTTTTGTTATTGTTGTTTGTTTGTCTCTTTTGTTTCTTGTTTTTCTAATTTTTTTTGTTTTGTTTTTCTCTGTTTAAAATAAAATAAGATAAAACCTAGTAATCAATGTGGCCAAGCAAATGAAAGACCTCTATGATGAAAATACAGAACACTGAGGGATTAAAGGGAGACAATAAGAAAATGGAAGACATTGACAGAACCTATATTGTTAACATGGCAACATTTTAAAAAACTATGTATAGATTCAATATGATAGCTATTAAAATACCAAAAAACATGTTTCATGTAACAAGGGAAAAAATACAAAATTCACATGGAAGTACAAAACAGTAATCAAAACTCTCCCAATAGAGAATAACCCAGGACTCTAAGTCTCCCAACAAAGAAGTGCCTAAGACTGAATGGCTTCACTGCTCAATTTTCCATACATATAAAGAACAAAAGTCAATTCTTTTGAAAACTATTCAAAAGTATTGAAATACTTTCATTTTGTGATGCCAGCATTATTATGCTGATTGCAAAACTACACAAGAATATAAAAACACAAGAAAAATACAGCCCAATATCCCTGATGAACACAAAGTATCTAGATAAATGTTATGCTGACTTGATCAATATATATTGTACATGTATATTGCAATATCACACTGTATCCCATAAAAAAGTGTGTTAATTGAAAATAAAAAATATATTTTAAAAATGTATCATTTTAAAAACAAATTTAACAGGACTTAACAAAGGGAAACATACATCACATTCAAGTGTTGAAGGATATATTTTAAAGATGGCAATATCACTTAAAGTAGTCTGTAGATTCAAACCAATCCCTACCAAAACCCAAACAGTATCCTTTTGTAAATGAAAAAGGTTAATCCTAAAATTTATATAGATATAAAGTGGCCCCAGACAGCTAAACATATATGAAAAAAAATCAAGTTGGAGAACTTATACTTCCTGATTTTGAAATTTATTACAAGGTTATAGTAATTAAAACAGGGTGATTCTGCATAAGGATAAACATAATCAGTGGAATAGAATTTAAAATCTAGAAATAAATGCACACATTTAAGTTACCATGATTTTGAAAAAGTATTATGATCATTCTTTGCTCAAATAATATTCTCTCAGCAAATGGTGCTGAAGAAACTGAGTATCTACAAGGGAAAGAATAAAGCTGGCCCCTTCTATACACCATCTACAAAGATTAACTTAAAATGAGACAAAGCCTTATGTGTAAGCACTAAGGGAAGAAAGTCTTAGCAAAAGCATAGTAGTAATACCTCGTGCCCTTGGACAGGACAATTATATTTATAGATGTGGCACCAAGAGAACAAGCAACGAAAGAAAAAATAGACGTTATGCTTAATCAAAATTAAAACCTTAATATGTATTAAAGAAATTTTCAAAAATTGAAACAACCATCCATACAACGTGAGAAAATATTTGGTAACCATATATATTAATGAAGGTCTACTATTTACATAGGAAAACATTCACAACACTGGAACAAAAAATAACAAGTACTTTATACCTGATATCAACGCGGGACCTAAACAGACCTTTGTCTGAGGATAGATACGAACATACAAAGCTAGAGAACAAAGATAGAAGATACAAGAAATCCCAGGCTAAGCTCTCTCCCTGCTCACTGTTCAAAACTACCCCAGAGCTTCCTCCCTTAAACAACACCAGAGCCCAGATCCCGCTGGACCCCATAGCCTGACTCACTTTCCCCTGAGCACCTGAGCCCGGCATCCTGGTCATGCGTGCACTGACTTCCAGATTCCCGTGGACAGTTGAACAAGAGAGATTCGTTGCCTGCACAGTGGAAGGCTTCTGTCCACGTGGGACCTGAGCCCTGGCCAAAGTGGGCACCTCCAAGTACAGACACAGCCATTCCACACTGTAGCTCCCGGCACACCACATGGGCCGTGGGCAGGTCCAGGTCTGTGTCACACACTGTGCCCCAGGTCAGGCCCCGCTGAATCTCCAGGCGCCCAGCACAGGGGTCCTCGCTGCCAACAAGTCGGGCCTCCACATGTCCTGGGGGCAGAAGATGAACAAGAGTATCCAAGAGCTCCACCACCCACCATCCAGTCCCACAGGAAAGAATGAGGCAGGAAAACCGAGGAACAGCTGACATGGGCCTGCCCTAGAGAGCCAGAAGCCTCCAGGAAACCCTGGGGTCTGCAAAAAAGGACCTGAAGCTGGTCATTGGATCTCCCTTGGGCCCTGGGCCCCCACAGTGACTCCCATGAAGGGGAACCCTTTGACCTGGGGAGATATGAACTCCACAGATAGAGGTAGCTAGCGCTGCCCCTTCAGTTCTTGACCTCCTAAGTGCAGTCTGGACAGGAACCCCAAGGACAGCAGCCAGAGCTACAGTAGCATCCCCAGAGGGGAGAGCTCCAGTGTCTCCTGCACCATTGCTCAGTGGCAATGCACAATCCTGTCAGCCACCACACAGGGGAAGAACTTTCCCTTAATACTGCCTGTGTGCTTGATTTCTTTGTTCATAACAAACAAGAGTCCAGTGCTCTGGGTGGGGTGACCCTACCTGTGCACACCACCTCAGAGTAGGCTGGAAGGTCACACTGCTCTAGAAAGTTCAAGTTGATCTTGCAGTGGAAAATGCTGGGTTCTGTTCCCTGACAGGTCACAAATCTCTGCTCCTGGTCACCAAGGAACCCTCCAGGGTGGGCTGTGGACCACCGCAAAGGAGTACCACACTCTAGCTGTCTGCATAAGACGCTCGCTTCCTTCTTCTGTAAATCACACCTCAGGATTGAGTTGTCAGGATTTATCAGCTGAAAAGTTCCAGCACAAGGGCTGCCTCCAGCAGCCAGCCTAATTTGTCTCGAAGTACTACCTGATGACACAGAAGAAAAAGAGTGTCCTGTTAGCCTCTGCCCAAGGCACACATGCAGGGGTTGAGGACTGTGTTTTGCCTAATATGGTATCTGCAGAGCTCCTGTCTGCTTTCCCACCCTGTGCTACTTTCCTGGGGGAATCTTGGGATGGTTATGTATTGGTCAGAATGTGCACAGCATAAACAGAAGCCTCCAGGGGGCTGGGTTGAGGAACATGCCTCAGGTACCCACATTGGTCACTCTTACTGGACACTGATGCATTCTGTGCAGAGTGTGTGGGGACCCCAAAGTGTTCTTTAAACTAGACCTGAAGACAGCAAAGCAAAGCACAGATTTAGTGGCTGAGCTCAAAAAAGAGAACCAATGTTAAAAGTCAGTGAAAAGGGGGTCCAGGAGAGTGAAAAACAAGCTCCAGTCATAAAACAAAAGTCCCCAACTCATTCTGCAGAAGAAGGAAACCCCACAACCCCAAGGAATCCCAAGACACTTGCATCTGGGTCAGAATTTCCCTCCTCCCCTGGGACGCTGCCTTAGTATGTCTGGCACTGAAGCAGCTTTAAGGAGGTCTCAGGAAGGGTGGGTGGCTGGGGGTTCAGGAGCCATTATCCAACCTACCTGAGCAGATAATAGCCACCACACACTTGCAGTTGCAACCACTGATGGGCCCCCAGGCCCCCAGAGAGCACTGCCAGAGGGATGCCTCCTCACCCTGGCACTGGGCACCATATAGCCAGGGTACCTCCATCTCCTGGGGCCTCAGAACATATTGGGAGGCAGATATCGCAGGACCACAGCCCAGTTGTCTGCAGGTCACAGAAGCCTCCTCCAGACCCCAGTGGTCCCCACACACAGGGCCCTCCGACCCATGGTAGTGCACCTGCAGGAGACCCTCACAATGGTTTCCACCTCCAAGGAGACTGATGGACTTCTCCTCAGCCAAGCCTTTGGGAACGAAAACACAGGATGAATGGGAAAGATTCAGAGAATTTCATTCAAAATATTCCAGTGTTAGAAAACTTGCCCCCACTTTTAATCTCAATTCTATCTTTATCTAGAATTACCTATCATTAATACTCTGCATTTTTATGACATCACAATGGTTGCTTTGATAAAATGAAAGTTACCAAAAATGTCACTAAGAAATGAGGTTACCAGGTGTCAACGTTGTTATATCATCCTTAAACCTACCCCCAAACATCCTGCACACCTGTTTCCCTGACCCCCAGGACACCACAGATGGCAGCTCACACTCACCTAGAGAGAAGGTCCAGCAGGTCAGGATCAAGGGCCATGACAGAGCAAAGCTCAGTCTCATTGCAGCTTCAGTTTTCCACTGACAATCTTGGAGCAGGTGCGTGTACTCTGTCTCCACATAAAGGCGAGCTCTAATTCATGAGTGACCTCCTTTTAAGACAGCAACCCATAAGCCCCCCAGGAGCCTCTCCTCCTATCAGAACCATCATCTATCACGTGGAACAGATACACATGTACCATGCCTGAGCCCAGGCAGTACCAGAAGCATGTGGTGAAGTCAGGCTGGGCTTCCTGCAGCTGGTGTCCAATACAGCTGTAGCTGTGAGATGCACCAGGAACATCTTCTCAGCAAAACCCAATGGCCATGGCTACCAAAACCAGGGCAATTGGAAGAGTGGCCATCTTTCTTCCTTACTCAACATGCACTGCAGCTGGAGACTTTACAAGATCAATATGTCCTGAACAGACAGACTTAGCAATTTTGATCAAAACATTTACAAAGATACATGCTCTGTGGTTAGCAATCACAAATGATGCCCACCTTCCTATGGGGATCTGAACACCTGGGAAGCAGCTAAATGTACAAGTCAACCACATGAAGTCATTTAGATAAATAGGATCATCTGTACAGTGAGATGTGGCTCACCCATTAAAATTAGCAAAAATGTTTTATCTATTATGAAGCCAATATGAATAATTTGTTGTCTAGAGGAAAACATGGAATTCACACTACAATGGATTTTGTAAATTGAGCCCATCTCTAGGCATTATGTAAATACAATTTTCAATGAACTGTTAAAAATGTTAAAATACTGTTAAAATTTTTCATTTCTGGATGATAGAATATGAGATGATTTTTCATTTTCTTATTGTGCATTGTTGGTACATATTAAAGATTCTAAAATGAACATAAAATCATATGAACAGAATAAGGATATACACAGAACTGGCTACATAATTTGCAGGGTCTAAAATAAACATAATGTTATGAAGACATAAGAATTACAAGGTAGCAATGCAGACTCTGATGCTATGAAAAAACCCTTCTGAGTAAACCATAAAGCTAGCATTGATAAACCTAAGCTGTCAGCCAGAAAGCAGAGGTGGTACAGAGGCATTCCTGGCAGAGACAGGGCTCATACTTGATGACACAGGGAGACTCTCAGCTCATCCATGGATACCCTTACTCCTCAACCTGTGCCTATTTCTCCATGAACTAGTCCCAACATGCTACAGCCAGTCTCCAAACACAAAAATCACTTTTCATGGAGCCCCAGAAGTTCACTCCACTTATGAAATGTCTAAAGAACTCCACATAAATCCCACAAACATTTGAAATGTATTTGGTAAACACTTCCTACTTTAATTAAAGTAGAGGCTGGAGTCTGTCTTACTGAAGGAAGCCAGGTGTCTGATACTTCCAAAGAAGGAAAGAATCAGTACCAGGGAAGAGATGTGGCAGCAGAGTGTAAGGCCTGTAGTCCACATCCAGGAATTCTCAGCCTCAGGTGAAAGACAAACAGGATGTAAAGGGCTAGGCCCTCTTATGCTACTGGAATCCTTTTGGGTCTGAAACTATTAGCTCAACTAATTTCTTCTGGTCACCAGCTTCTACCTTGTCCTCCTCAAGTCTTAACAAGTGCCTACCAGTCCATGGAGTTCTACAAGAAGTGAATGACTACATGGATAGCTAAAATGTCACCAAATTCTCAGTGACTCAGTATAGACTAGTATCAGCAGTTTTGCCTTTTAGTGTTCTTTCTGGGAAGAGGTTAAATTTCATATGATATGAGAACAACGTGACAGTCAAATCTCCAACAGGACAGCATTATTGTTCTTCTCTACCAGTGTACTGTAACAGTCCATTCTGCCAACGTCACAACATGAGGGTACATTCTACACAAGGATACCATGAAGGTCAACTACCCACCAAAACTTCTTGAAGGCCAATCTTACCTCAAACCATGAATAGTTCCAGTTTTGCAAACCTAATCCAAATAATAACAGCAAACATATCGAGAGAAGATGTAGTTATGTAGGTACAGTTTTTAATGCGTACATTCTTAAAGAGTTTGATTGATGTAAGGGAAATCATGGACGGTGGTCATGAGAGGGTATAGTTCATAGTTTCTCTTATATGGGAAACCCAAAATATAAATAATTTAAAGAGAAAAATAAAAGATAGTAGAATTAAGGTAAATAGGTCTTTTGCAAACAGGAAAGGGATATAGATATGGAGGAGGGGAAAAAGAAGAGGAAGGGAAAGTAAAAAGAATTAAGATATGTTATGTATATGTAACAACTCCCCATAATGAATGTAATCACTATGTACTGCAAATATGTACTAATAAAGAATCTTAATGAGCGGGCATAGTTGTGGATGGAAGTTGCCAGGAGAATGTGAACATACATTGGTTTGGTGAACCAAAGTGGCCACATGTTGATGTGGACAAGCAGGATGCGATCCTGGATAAGAGTGGTCAGAGTTTTCCTGTGAGATCACAGGATGTGCTGGGATCAAAACCAAGGCAGCTGTAACAGTTGGAGTTTCAGATGCACTCACCTCCCATTGAAGGAGGATTGGACACATGTGAAAGGCAATTCACTACATGTTTCACTGGGAAATCCCTCTGCAGATCTCAGAAGAACTTTGAGGACAAAGATGTGTTAAAAACACTCAAAGCCTGGAGAAAGGTCTATGGTGAGAAAGAGAACTGAGCCCAAAACAGAACATGAGCTGTGATGATGTGTAATAAAAATTTCAGTGAGGAGGGCCGGGAGTTTGGTTCAGTGCCTTAAGCACCTGCCCTGGCAGGCGCGAGGTTGTGAGTTCAATCCCCGGTGCCGCAAAAAAAAAAAAAAAAAAAAAAAAAAATTTCAGTGAGGGACTAATGACGAATGTGTGAGTTCTAAGACAGTTTAATAAAACCTCAGGCTGGGCCTGGTAGTACATGCTTGTAATCCCAGCACTTGGAAGGCTGAGGCAGGAGGATCGCTATGAGTTTGAGGCCAGCCTGGGCACAAAATGAGTTCAATGCCAGTCAGAACTGCACAGCAAAATCCTGTCTCAAAAAGACAAAAGATAAAAAAATTAAAAATGAATAAAATCTCATTTAAGGATTAGAAAAAGAAAGATTTCCAGGTTTGTCAAATGTCTGGACTTCATGATCCCCACAGTCAGCTCAGGGTCATCACATGTTGGACCAGGGACCACTATGGTCTTCCACCCCAGCTTGAGCACTGGGGGCCATGCTGCAAGGAGCCACACCTGCTGTAAAGGAAAAAACATGTACTATGGTCCTAAGGGATTCCTCAATTTCTGGTTTCCTACAACAGAGAAAGACCAAAGAGGGAGAGACCAGGATTGGATGCAATGGAGTCAAGTGATAAAAAGAAAGTTTTTCAAACCAAGTCCCCCACCTCCATCCAATCTTTCACCAAGGAACCTTCTGTAACCTTTGGGGACCAGGTGCTAGAAAGATGTTGGGAGTCACTGAGCTAGTAATCGTTGACACATATGGAGCCAAAAGCACAAGTGCCCATACAGGATTGCCCCAAGGGCATGGAGCAGCTGAGAAATGCACTAAGGGCATGGACTGCTGGAGGTGAACAGGTGTCCAGCCCCAAGAACACAGGATAACACGGAGCAGAAGAAGTGAGCTAGTTAAGCAAAGGAGCATGGTGTGACAAGTGTATAAATAAATGCATTGAGCTGTTTGAGCAGTCTCTTCCTCCACCTGACCCCAACTTTGGGTCTCTATCTTTCTTTTCTTTATCCTCTCATCATTCTTCCCCCTGGGAATTTAGAGAACTCTCACAGACACCGACAGAAGGACTTTTGCATAGCTTTGGAATGAATCAAAAGATAATTTAGGGCTTCTCTGACTTCATATGTACCCATCATAAAATTGGGTCTGAATAGTAGCCTTGAAGGAACAATGGGAGAGACCAACTTCCCAGGACTGAGACAGAAATAAGGGTCACAGACACAGAGAAGTGACTTTCAGGTCTTTTAAATGTAACTCCTGTCCAGAGCAGAGTCATGGGGGCAGTACAGCAGGAAAAATGAGATAGACATCACTGCACAGAGTTGCACACCTATGTGACTTAGCAGGAACCCAGACTCCCTCCACCTCATCTGTCTTCACCCCATGACCTTCTTCCAGTTCTCCTGTATCATCATAATCCTCCTTCAGCATGGAGCGAGCTTCCATATCTTCACAGACAGCCTTCTAGGGTACATGCTCTGACAGTCTAGAACCTGCTAAGGCCATATAAGAACCTTGTAGAACAAACGCTTCTATAGGCTCAGCCCCTTCCTTGCCTCTGTATACTCTAATGCATGCTGAGAATTCTGATTCTTCTGCATCAGCCCCATTGAGCATAGTCACAGCCTGGACACACAGTACTTGAGGTTCTGTTAAGACTTGTTGATCTCAGCCCTAAACTCACCCCCTGAGACCCCCTACTGCAATGAAAGCATAGGGGATAGGTGGTAGACCCCTTGTGCCCCAGAAGTGGGGATTCTCTTCATCCACATAAGCAGAGTAACACACAAGACCAAGAGCCCCAGATCTTCAATACCTCATGGGTCCACAGAGTCACCAAGTAGGGCTATCATGAAGAATAGCCAGAATGCAAGGTACTGACTAGAATAAGAAGGACCTGCCATGACTGGGTTCACCAAAACCTTTTCCTAGACTCTGATCTCAGGGTCTCTGCTCACTTCTGATATGGCACCACTGAGCACCCAGTACCAGGAAGACAAAACCCAACAGGCAGCCAACAACCAGACAGGCAGTATCAGCAACGACCAGGCCTCAGCAACAAGTGGAAGGGCCAGAGAAGGAACTGCGGGGAATAGAGAAAGGCAAGGCATTCTGTGTACACCGGCTGCCTGGGGCAATGTGACCCTCAACCTGGATGACTTCAACCTCTGAGGTATAGGGTGGGGTCCTCAGGAGCGGAGCTACCTGGACAGATGGATGTTCTCTCAGATATAGACCAAAATTACAAGGGAGAGTGGTCCAAGTGCAGGGCCCAGGTGGCAGGCACTGGGTAGAAGGCTCAGATAGAAATTCCAGGTAGATTTCTAATTCCAGAGGGGTTGAGGTAGGAAACAAACCTGCCCGGACACAGAGGCAGCATCCCTACCGTGTTTAACCAGAGCCCAACAGAACAGGAGGCCAGAAACCTGTGCTTAGAGCAACAAATGAGGCCTCTCACACAAGGGAACTGTGCTGGAGGATCTAGTTCAGAAGGGGGAAGACGTGTAAAGACACTGTCCCTGTACCCCTCTCCCCACCTTCCCATCCTTACTATCCATCCATCTACTTAACAGTGGCCTCCTGTGTCCTCCTTTCATTCAGTCTTCACATTCCCATGGCTCCAAAGGACAGCCTAACAGTGATATTTCACTGCCACAGTACTCCATTTCATCCAGTCACACAGGCTCCAGTGTGGGTCCAATGGCAGACCCCTGCACGACATCTACAGCCTGCCACAGCACAACTGGCAGCACACAACCTCATCAGCCAGGTCCCAGGAATCATCACACACAGTGCCCCAGGAGCCTGCATGCCGGAAGTCCCTGGATCCTGAGCAGTCACCCTCACGTAGACACAGCATGCTGGCCTCTGGAAAAAGGGAAAGTGATCACCTCAGGGAACTGCACTGGGGTAGGCAGGTGGATCAGGATATGGAAAGAGGGATACTTGGACAGCTGAGTGGATGAGCCACCCAGATTAGCCACTGGTGTCACCTCCCAGTCCAAAATTACAGATTCTGCAGGACAAGTATAGGGAGAGCCTGCTTCAGGCTCTACCAGTTGGTTTCAAAAAAAAAATAGGCCAAACTTAGGGGGTCCAAGTCTGCCACTGGCATCTGACTCAACAAATTCTTGGCATCACCTGTAGCTGGATTGTGTGGTTCCTAGCTATTGTGGAAAGCAGTGTGGAGGTTTCTCAAAAAATTAAAAATAAAAAAATTTAAACATTAAAAAAGGACTATTGTAAGATCAAGCAGTCCCAGATCTGAATATAGACCCACAGGATATTAAATCAGTATATCAAATAGACATCTGCACTCCCCTCTTCATTTCTCCATGATTACCAATAACCAGGGCATAGAAACATCATAAGTATCCAGTGACATGGATGAGTACAGGAAATCTTTGAAGGGGGAGATATTATTCAGCCTTTTACAAATGAAATTCTCCTACTTGTAACAATATTAGCTGGATGTGGTGGCACACATCTGTAATTCCAACACCGGGAAGTCTGAGGTAGGAGGATCACCATGAATTTGAGGCCAGCTGGGGCTACGTAGTGAGACATTGTCCCAAAAAATATATGTGTGTGTGTGTGTGTGTGTGTGTGTGTGTGCGTGTGTAGATGTACCAGAAGGTATCTTGTTAAGTGAAATAATCCAAGTACAGAAAGAAGAATACTGAAATATCTCTTTTACATTACAGTGAAATACATACAAACAAAATAAAATGTTACCAGCCTTCCATTGCAGACACATTGGCCTCCCAATACAGACTCACATGGGACACTGCAGGGAGCTCCTAAACTTTGACTGAACCTCTCAGTCTCCAGACCCTCTACATTCTTCATCTGACTCTGTGGGTGACCATTATAAGCAAATCTTGTAAGTTCTTATGCATTTGTATATCTTGTATACTGATACATATTTTGGTACTGTGAGTGACTCTAGAGAAAGATAATTGTGAAGATGAAATTCTTTAATGTCTTTAGGGGTTCCTGGTGTTGGCTCTCTAGTTTGATAAGATTGAAAGACACCATGTTCTCTCTTTCTAATTCTGTGGGTAATATTGATAATCATTGGTGTGAACTATTTAAACTAATGTGCTATGTACATTCATTTGCTTGTCCTAATTCATGACTTGTGAGGTGTAAGAAATTTACTAAGTCCACATATGAAAGTTTTTAATATCTTTCACAGATTGTGAAATATAATGATGCTGGCTGATTGGTCTCAGCATATTTGGGCAAATTAGTGAAAGAAAACAATGAATTCAAAACTCCAGTAGAAAATCTAAAGCCAAGGCCTGAGTGCCTCCAACCAGGACACAAGGAAGACAGCCTTCCAGGGGCCTGCGTGACCAGCGTGCATCCCAGGAGGAGAAACAAATGGGCTTCTTGGGAGCCCGCCCAGCCAGGTCTGAGCACCTCCAACCAGGGCACAAGTAAGACAGACTTCTGGGGGCCTAAGCGACAGGCATAGACCCCAGGAAGAGAAACATGCACCCCCCATCCCGCTCCCCATATGCCTACCAGCACGCGGGCTAAGAATCAGGGACAAAACTCTCCACCACACCACCCCGTAAAGCAACCTGCTCTTTCAGAGGTCTGGCTACATTGATAGCAACTAAGGTACATAAAACAACCAAATGGTAGCATTGTTTTGTTCATTTTGTAGGCCTGGGGCTGGCAGCCTGAGCATCTCTTTGGAAGATGACAGTATGCAGTGTAGCAAAAATAGGGGACTCTCTTCTGTCATCTTCGAGGCCCAATATAGTTCTCTTTGTTTTGCTTTATCCTGATTAAACTTTTTTTGGCCTTATTTTATACTCTATTTTTATTGGTTTTATTGTGGTTTTGTTTTGCTTTGGTTTGGTTTGGTTTGGTTTGATTTTACTATACCTGTTGAAAAGGTCAACTATTCTGAAAATAACAAGATATACTATAGTACCTATTGTTTTCATAGTATCTTTCTTAGAAGTTCTGTGCCAGTTCTACTGCTTTGTTTTGATTGACTTTGTTCTGTTATGTTTTCTCAGATTTTACTATCATTAAAATAAAAAAAGAAAGAAAGAAAATCTAAAGCCTTCTGACTGTGGGAACAAATTAATGAAGCAAACTAAGAAGCTCAAAGTTTCAGATTCTCAGCTCTAGACACACATAAGAAATTTTAAAGTATTTAAGTGTGTCCTAAAAGAAAATGTTCTGTCTTTTAGCCACAAGGCTGAGATTGCACAAACCCAAACATAGGCTCTCAGAATTTGATTGACTAAACTACAACATAAATTTTATGCTCAGTCTCAAAGGGTATCTGAAGCAAAGGTGAGGAAGGACACTAATTGGAAAAGAATGGGGTCCCATTAACTGGGATGGAGATGTGTGGGAGGATCCTGATGAAGCTGAGGATGCCAAGTTTTTAGATGCTCATTCTTTTGCCAGAGGAAGAGATTGCCACACTCCCAG
>RJWM01014270.1:0-50942 GCA_004363535.1 Dasyprocta punctata | reverse complement strand
TCTTTTCCTTTTCCCTTGCCTCTTTTCCCCTTTTCCCTTCCCAGTTACTTTTGCTCTTCGAGCTGTTTTTTACCCTTCCATAGTATTTATTATAGATTTTGGATCATATATACTTTTTCAGTTTCTTACACTAGGGAGACTATACGGTATTTACACATGTGGGTTTGATTTATTTCACTTATGAGTATGGTCTCAAGTCATGACCATTTACTTATAAAACTCTCAATGCAATCTTTCTTAATAGCTCTATTGTATAAAAATACCACATCTTTTTTATCCATTCTTTGATTGATGGGCACTTGGGTTGTTTCCAAGATCTGGCTATTACAAATTGGGTTGCTATAAACATGGGTGCACAGATATCACTGTTGTATGATGTTTTCAATTCTTCTGGGAAAATGCCCAGAAGAGGGATAGCTGGGTTGAATGGGATCTCTAATCCTAGCTTCTTGAGGAATCTCCACACTGACTTCCACAGTGGTTGCACCAGTCTGCACTCCCACCAACAGTGGAGAAGAGTTCCTTTTTCCCCACAGCCCCTCCAGCATTTCTTTTCTAAAATTGTGCTGTTTGCTGAGTATGTTACATTACACACTCACCAATTTTGGCTACCTGTTAAGGCCTTCACTAAAATCCTGTATGTGAAAATAGTTTAAACTATATATTTAAATCATAACAACTGCACAACAAAATTTGACCTACAAGACCTTATCTCTTAATATAATATACTTTATATTGGTGTATAAAAGTCAAATTTTAAATATCTTCTGCTCAATTTACAATCTAATTTAAAATACATTTTCAGTTTTAGAATGATAGATCATATACAAAATCCAGAATGCTGGATCTAATAAGAACCTAAAATTTCATGAATCTTTCACTAGTCACTTGGACTAAAATCAAATGTAATGTAAGAAGGAAATATGTAAGTGGAAGGGCTAACAGATCTTATATGTAGGATGTTTTGGTAAAGAAATTTAATATACTCTACTTTTTTTCAGTCTTGAAAATATCTTTCTGTTTCATTTGCTTGAGTATGTCTCAGTAAGAAAACCATGCATTTTGCCTTAAAGTTATTTTGAGAGCTTATTAAACTTAGGGTCTTATCTATAACAAACTAATCCATAGGGCTATGACTTGAACTTACTTTGGAAACAGATGTGCCATCCATCTTTCCCATGAGAATATTTTCATAAATAAATATTACCTCTTTCTTTCCAGTTTGTGTGGGAAACAGTGACATTCTCCTAGAAATGCTTTTAAGATTCTTGGCAGTGATTGAATATGTCCCAAAATACATGTGTGACTGAGGCAGATGAATCCCTGCTGGTGTCTTGGAATAACTACCTAGAACATGAATGCTAGAAGGCCAGAGACTGACAAAATAAGAAGAACATAAATTCCACTAACTAACAGGTATATAAACTGGGCCTGAAGCATAGTTAATGCTATAAATTATTACAATTACTAAATGTGGCTATGTGAATAAGAAGTGGTGGAGAGATGGAAAATGCAAGGAAGCAGTGAGAATTCTTACATTAGAGCAAGCTGCATTCATTCATGAAAGGTTATTTATTAAAAATTCCTATTGTGGAAATGCCGTCCACACAGTGTGCCTGACTCCAGGAAAAATGCTTACCTGTCTTATGACAGCTTTATGATCCAGCTGGAGGTAGACAGTCTGGTTGCGAGTTGTATTGGTACTGGGTGAATTAGATCCGTGTGCCCACAAAGAGCCTCGTCTCCATCTGGTTGAGGCCACAGAGCTCTGCCCTCACAGTGATGGGTGCTGTGCACGCAACAGTGAAATCTACGGACAGACACAGGTGCAAGATGACTGAGCCAGGGACTAGGGAGACCAAGAGCACAGCGCCGTCTGCGATGACAGGTTGTGTGAGGAGCAGGATTTTAGGTGTCCACCGTTTGCATTTTAGTTGGTGCCTCACCTGGACACAGCTCTGGCTTTTGTACACCTGGTTGGCCAGAAATTGAGGGAATTTGCGGAAGGTTAATTAAAAGGACCTATTGCCATTTAAATTCTGTGGTTCTAATATCCAGCAAGCACCCTTTTCCTAACAGGCAGCTAATCCGTTGTATTTTTATTGTGCTGTTGTGTGTCTGTGTCAATAAGAAACCCAAGGGAAATCTAAAATTGAGTACAGAATTCTTGTCCAGGTATTAAAACCTTATTCTTCATTTTTCTCTATTTTTTCCCTGTTCATTAATTTTATTTTTTATTAAGTTTATTGATATGATTTAGACATACATAATGATCATATTCATCATAGGGAATTTGTACCTGTACATTACATATCTTTTTTCCCCAATCCCCTCCTCTCCCTTCAACCCCTCTTTCTCTCCTTATTTACAAAGCTTCATTTCCATCTCATCCTTTTATCATTTTTCCTCTTCCCATCCTTCTTTTCCCCCTTCCTTCTCCTTAGTTCCTCTTTCCTTTTTTTTTTTTTTTTTTTTTGTTTGTTTGTTTGTTTTTTCGGCACCGGGATTGAACTCACAACCTCACACCTGCCAGACAGGCACTTAAGTCACTGAGCCCAACTCGCAGCCCTGGTTTTTTGAGGCAGGGTCGCTCTGTATAGCTCAGGCTGACCTTGTGCTCATGTTGTAGCCCAAGTGAGCCTTGAACTCACAACGCTCCTCCTACCTCAGCCTCCCGAGTGCTGGGATTAAAGGCGTGTGCCACCATGCCCTGCCCTCGCTCCTTTTGAACAATTTCTTCTTATTTCACAATATCTATTGTACATTTTGGTACCTATTTTACTCTTTCAGTTTCTCACACCAGGGATACAATGCAATATTTACACATGTGTGTCTGATTTATTTTACTTTAAAGTATGATCTCAAGGTGCATCCATTTACCTAAAAATGTTTCAAGTTTATCCTTCTTTATGGCTCAGTAGTACTACACCATATCTTTTATATCCATTCCTCGGTTGATGGGCATTTGGGTTATTTCTAAGATTTAGCTATTACAAACTGTGCTGCTATAAAGGGTGTGCATATATTGCTGTAGTATGCTTTTTAAAATTTTTCTGGGAAGATATGCAGAAGAGTAGTAGTTGGGTCAAATGGGACCTCTAATTCTAGCTTTTTTAGGAATCTCCACACTGATTTCCACAGTGGTTGCACCAGTCTACTTTTCCACCAACAGTGGAGAAGGGTCCCTTTTCCCCACAGCCCCTCTAGCATGTTTTATTGGTTGATTTCTTGATGATAGCCATTCTTTCTGAAGTGAGATGGATTCTCAGCATTGTTTTAATTGGCATCTCTCAAATGACCAATGATGTCAAGTATTTTTTCATGTATTTATTTTCTTTTTGTGTATCTTCATCTGAGAAGTGTGTGGGATGCAATGAAAGCAGTTCTAAAAGAGAAATTTATAGCAGTGAATTCTCACATCAGGAAAACAGAACAAACTCAAATAGACAATTTAATGTTGAACCTCAAATTTCTCCATTAAATTATATAAGAATTTATTAGGATGGTTGTAGATTTTACTCAGACTTGTGGTCAAGATTAATTACATATCGAACAATATTTCTAGGACCCTATGGTTTTGTGTTCATTTATTGTGCACAGAAGTATAAATGGCAAATTTCCTGTGATTGCTTTTTATTCATAATAGCAGCAGCAGCAACAACCACAAGGAAAGAAAGTTATTTTTCAGATTTAGCCTATAAACGAAACCTCTTATCCTTGAAGAATAGCCACCGAAACAAGCTAAACTGAGTTTTCCACCATATATTTCCCCTATGTTTTAATATTTACATCACGTTTTATGCCAGTTAGCTGGATTTTTGCTGGACCTTTGTCTTCCTTTAGCTACTGTGGTATAGCAATCGCAGTAGCAAAGGGTGCATACGATTTTCTAAAAGAAGCTCACTGCCCAACAGGAACAGCAGGTGGGGCACAGAGTCATCGATCACCAGCTGAAATGCTGGCTTTGTGAGCAGATGGGAACTCTTCTGACCCTCTCTGTGTAATCAGTCCATCTGATTATGCCAATAAAAAACTTCACGTTACCCAGATGACTGAGACGTCCAATATCAATATGTCCTGGAAATGTTTGAACTCAGACGCAATGCAGCTGTTACTTGGCTCTCTCTGTCCTTCTGTCATTCCTGTCCCTCCATAGTCCAGGCCAACACATTTCTACGTACCTTTCCCCAATAGTTTTTTTTAATAATACCCTTGTTATTACTCATATTACTATTAATCATAAAACCTTTAAACATGCAAGGATTTTCCTTTTCTTTTTAAAATGTATGTTTTAGTATGAGAATTAACCAAACTTTTTAATACTAAATTTTGTAGGACAATAAAAGTAAAGAGCTAAAAAATAACTTCAGAGTTCTGCCACGAGTCAAAATGTATCTTCTCTTAAAAAAAAAGATAAATATTGTAAGAATTTTATGTAGAAATTTGAGTTATTTATGAATTATTTTGCATTCAGATATTTTAAGAAAAGCTTCTATTTGAGCTAATGAGTCTGTGTGTGCCATTACAAAACGCCTGACATGTTATGAGTTAAGGTAAATACTTCAACCTAGTAGAGAAAGATGGAAAATTATGCTGTTGGTTCTTTGAAGGAAAAGAACTAAAAACAAAACAGTCATAAAATGCCTGAGACTTCTGATGGGTTTCAATAATATTAGTATCCAATAAACGGAAACAATGAAGTTTAAGTAGAACAATCGCTACCTGCTCATTCTACCTAAATTCATGTTCTTTACCGCCTACTGCAACCTCTAATCAGGAGAGCCTCGCCCCCCCTGTTGGACATTGATTGCCAAAACAGCTTCCTCTGAACCCTTTGATGAAATATTCTCCCTGTTCCCTGGGGCTGGCAGTGGATGGAAATCAGTTTGAAAAGCCTAAGAAAGTTTCTATATGTTTCTTTCTGGTGTGCTAGTCATACTTGAGATGTGGAAGTGTTTATTTCTTTCTCTGAGAAAAAGGTAAGAAAAGCACTATAAGGAGGAAATACCTACACAATCCTTGAATGTTTAACAGTCACTTAAAAAGTTTTCTCTGTGGGTTGCCCATCAATATTTCTCCTGTAATTACAGATTTAGGGAAGATAGAACTAGATTTAGGCATCACAGATTTCTGCCTGGAAAATGAATCGTTAGACACAGAATCCCTTACGATTGCCGTAATTCTCTATGCATCAGGATAGACCACCTGGGATGTGTGGTGGGGAACATAGCTATACAGTATTGATGATTATATCAATTGGAGTCGCTTTTATAAAATCTATAAGGACAGGTTAGATTTAATAGCACTCTTCGCTGATTTTATTTTTAAGCTTAGATTCACCTGAAGTTTGTCTGAGTTGTAGGATTTAACTTCAGGTTTCTTTGTAGATGCTTTCCTGTGGTCCTCGCCAACATTTTTTGAAAAATTCATCTTTGCCAACAATAATGCAGAACATCACCATTACTATAATCTAACACTCTCAAATATATTTGAGACTCAATAAACACTTTCAGTTCCATTTTGATAATAGATCTGACTTCTAATCATACATTATTATTACACTGGTTAAACTAATGAAGCTCAGATAGATAGATGATAGATAGATAGATAGATAGATAGATAGATAGATAGATAGATAGATGCATCTGACAAGGCAACTCTACCACACATTTATTCTTTTTTCCTCAAATTTTTTCAACTATACTTTCTTTTTATTTTTGCATCAAAATTTATAATTATTTTTGTGTTTAAGATTATTTTCTTTATGGAGTTGAGTAAATTTTTATTAAATTTGAAAGAATTGGATAATGACTACTTAGTAAAGAAAGTTTGGAGTGGACTGATGGATGGATAAATGCATGTCAGTAAATTGCTCCTAAGCAATAGTTATAGTGCCAAGTACAGAAGCTTATAATCAGAGTTCAAACACTGGCTCTGGCATGTAGCTTGGGTAATACAACTAAGAGAGCTTACAATCCCTCAAAAATGAAATGAAAATAAAACACACACTTGTGCAGTTATGTGGAAATTAAATGAGGCAATACACAGTAAGCACTGAGTGTTCTGGGCACAAAGAACTGTTCCCAGCAAGTGTCATCTGTTGTTGTAGGCACTTTACTGTGAATATATATGCCAGAATTGTGAAGGTGAGAAGGAGTCATGTGGAGGAAAAGGAAAGAGTTATCAAATTGCCCATTTATTTTTATAAACATAATATTGACCTACCTTTTTCTAGTGAATCATAGTCTGCAACTCACTTCCACATACACTTGTAAATTACTTAACTTCCATATATAGTTGTAAATTATTTAATTCTCACAATGTCTATGTAAATTTTCTTGTTTATACAGCAAAGGTTAACAGCCTCAACCTAACAAAATTAATCTATGGTACGTTTTGGGCTTCAGTTCTCAATAAAATTTTTAGGCATTGTGTTCTTTTAGAGAACTAGTTAACAAAGGTTAGGGATGAGAATGAGACTTTATATTTGGTTATTTGTACAGGATACGAGGAACTTTCTCATGTTATGTACTGAGCCTCACAAAAATCCCGGAGGGTAGGCTTGGTAGAAGTTGTTTTCCCCCATTTAACAAATCAGAAAACTGAAGCTGCAGGAAAAAGAAAGTTCCTCAGATTCACACAATTAGTAACAGTGCAGGTAGAGTTCATTCAGTGCTGTGGAACGCAAGATAGCTGTTTTTTGTACTACTCTGAACTGCAAAGAATTGACAGCTATCCTAAGCCAATTTCTTGCCTCTTGAACTTCCTGCTTATTGTTCTATTATACATTATGATCTGTTCTAGGGCAGAGCTGTCGATGGAAATGTTCCATATCCTGGCCAACAGAGTGGCCATTAGCGCGTGTAGCTCTTTCACACTTGATTATGACTACTGTAAGCAACAAACTGAATTTATTTTATTTCAATTATATAAATTTAAATTTAAACAGTCACATTTTGAAAAGGCTACCATATTGGCCAGTACCTCTGTAAAGACTTAAGCAATGAAACAAATCCAGTATCTATTTCAAAACTAGAGTTCACTTTTATTTAATTATCACATAAGACTTGAAGAAAGTCAGAAAGAGTACTGTTAGGTTTTATGAAAATTTAGATTCATTTTCTTTAACATTGTATACATAGAATTTTAGCATTTATTTTATTTTTCTCTAGTTTTTAAAATATTTTTAAAAATAAAAATTGTGTACATTTATGCAACATATGCTGATGATTTGCTGTATGCATATAATGTAGAATGATTAATTAAGATAATTAACATATCCTGCACCTCACATACTTACAGTTTGGGCATATTTTAAAATTTTTCAACTGTACAATACATTATTATTAACTGTACTGACCATGCATTAGGAAAAATCTACAAGTGTACTTCATCTAATTAAACTTTTTTTGTACAAGGAATTGAACTTGGGACCTTGCACTGGCCAGGCAGGCACTGTGCCACTGAGCTATATCCCTAGTCCCTCATTGAAACTTGGTCCCCTTTGACTAACCTCTCTCTATCCCCTCTACTGCATCCCAACTTCAGTTCACCACCATTCTATTCTCTGCTTCTATGAGTTTGACTTTTTTGTCTTCTAAATTGAATCATATCATCTCAAGAGACAAAGTTGCATTTTTTTTTTTAATCAGGCTATGTATTGCTTTGATCCTGTGTCCCCCCAAGGCCTCATAGAGTTTGGATGGGGCTGAGTCTGGCATTCATGATTGGTTTGTTGTCTACTGGGATTGGTGGTGTGAGTGCTGCACCAGCCCAGGGGTGGAGCCAACATACAGTGTAAAGGCAGGAGGAAAACGTGTCTTGGCTCTTACTCGCTCTCACTGGTTTGCCTTGCTATTTGGCTGCCACCATGAATGGCTGCCCCGCCATGCCACACTGCCTTGGAGCCAACTAAGTATGGACTGAAACCCCCAAGAACTGTAAAAAATAAACCTTTCCTTCCCTAATTTTGGGTGTCAGGTATTTTGTCTCAGCAGTGACAAGTAACTAAGACAGGCTACATAGTATCCCATATATGTGTATGTGTACATATATATGTGTAGATAGTATATGTATGTGTGTGTGCATATGTTGCACGTGTACATGTGTTAAAACCAGTCATCCATTGATGTACACTTAGGTGATTGATTGATTCCATGTCTCGGCTATATTAAAAAATGCTGCACTGAGTAGAAATTGCAGATACTCAGAAGAGACACTGATGGATCACATAGTACTAATATTAGTTTTTTAATAATTTCCATTAAATTTTCCATACTGTATTTTCCATATTATTATGTGAATTTACAGCCCCACCAGCAATGCACCTTATGTCCACATCCCTCTAAGATTTTTTTATACTGTCTTTGACAGCCAATCTAATAAACATGAAGTGACATATCTTCGTGGTTCTCAATTGCATTTTCCTGACAGTTAGTGATGTTGTACATGCTTTTCTTTTATGTAATATGAAAACACATTACAGAGCTACAGTACTCATAACAACATGACACTTAAGTAAAAACAGATGCATGGACCAGTGAAAGCACTGTAATATTTATCTGAATCATGACTTATTGTTCTCAGAAGCACAAACAACTAAAGTAAAAGCTGACAAATAAGATTGTGCAAATTGAAACATTTATACAAAGCAAAGGAAACAATTAGCAGAGATGCACACCCGTTGTCGACTCAACACTAAACACTTCTCCTTATGTCATTCTTAATTTCCAAATAAACACAGTAGCAAGTTAACAATTTTTTCTTAACATGATACAACTACCCTGCATCCATCTGAAAACAATAAACCTTTTACAAACGTCTCAATAGTTTCAACATTTTTCAAAAGTTAAAATCTCTTCTGAGACTCAAGGTAAACTCTTGGCTGTGAACCTTTGTAAAAATCACAAACAGTTGTATAATCTGGAGGTACAATGGCACAGAGCAAACATTCTCATTCCAAAAAAGGAGGAATAGAGGGATGGAGACAAATGGAATAAAAACAAGTACACAGTAATAAAATGTGAGTTCCAGAGATCTTTATTGACTTTGCTAATTGGTGTCCCCATGGCCTTGCTCTTGGGCTGGCTCCACTTTACAAGTCCTTTGCTTACCTTACCAGACCTTTCATGTTCATGGCATCTTGACTTCCTGTAGTGTCCCTTGCATTTTTGGTTTCATTCCCACAGGGTCACACACCCATGATCTTTGTGACCCTGCAACTGTTGTGTTCTGCATGCCTGAGCAATCAGCATCGCATAGATAATTCCAAAGTCTGCTGCTAGCTCTGGCAGTAGTCAGGCTCCCTTGGATCATGGTAGCAGTGGACTCTGAGTGCCTGCGTGGCTGAGCAAGGTGAAATGAGTCCAAGGGGACCACTTTCCTAGAAGGCCCATCTTAAAAACAGTTAGCAGATACTGTCTTTTCAAATGAAAATTTGGCACTTTCCCATCTTTGAGCCTTGGTGGGTGGAGTCTTGCAGATTTCTGAGATGCCCTCCCAGGCATCTTTCTTTTTCTCCCTATGTAAAGGATTTGCCTTATTTTTAATGGCAGTGATCTTTTTAACAAGTACAGCCTCCTTTGCCTGCAACATTATAGATGGTTCCTTTTGAGTCAGAAATGTAAGTTTTTCATATAATTCTGCTCTGATTTTTGCCCTCAATTTACACTATAAATCTGGCTAAAAGGAGCCAGCAACCGTAAACATTGACTTGAAATTTTCTCTGCCTGATCAATTAGCTCACCACTCTCTATCTCAGTCTCCAATGAAGTCTTAGGACATGGCAAAATTAAGACAAATTTTTGCCAGACATAAACACAAATAGCCTGAATTCCAATTCCCAGTCAAGTCCTTGGTCCCAACTAAAACCACCTCAGCCTGGATCTCACTGTCCATGTTCCTATCAGCTTTTTGGTCATCCAAGTAGAATTACTCATCAAGCTCTGCTTACAACAATCTAAGACTTTCCTAGCCCAGATCTCCAAACTCTTCCAAACTCCTGAACACCAGTTCCAAAGTCCTCCAAGGTGTAGCCACAGCAATGACCCCACTGATGATGCCATTTTTCTGTATCATACAGCTTTCTCATTGCTGTGGAAAAGTACCTGACAGTCACATCTTAAAGGAAGAAAGGCTTCTTTTTAACTCACAGTTTTAGAGGTTTCAGTCCATAGTCAGCTGGTTTCAAGGCAAGAATATCATAGCCAAAGGGTGTGGTGTAATGAAGTTATTTAGCTCATGGTGGCCAGAAACACTGCCAGAGAGGAAGGGGCCAGGGACAAGATATAGGTTTCAAGGGGTTCTGTATGCCCCATACAGACACACTTAGAAGTGTATTTTACTAGTCTCCCCTGCAACCCCCAAGCCAATCAAGTTGACAATTAAGCTTAACAATCACAGAGAGCGGTGAGAAAGAGTGATGAGGGTACTGTACAAGAGATTTACACTTTTAATGATATAGTGGAGAAAGAAGTGGACCTCAGCATGTCTGCACCTGCTAGATTTAGTTCTGTATTTCAGGGTTATTTAGTAGAATCACCATGTTTCTTTGGATTTATTGACTTATTTATAAAATATGAAACTTAAAGTACCTCTAAGTTCTCTTCCAACTGTAAAGAGATGACTGATTGAGATTCATCAAGTATTTAACATATAATATATACAAGACATTCTGCCTTGTAGTTTTGTTTAAATGTTATAAAATCTGATGACAGTGTGTGTATTTCAGGTCATCAGTAGTGGGCTAAGCTGCCTGGAGATTTTCTCATTGATTCTGGCCAGTCGATTTTGAGTAGAACCCAAGTTTTCACCATCCTTTTCACTGCCTGCAAATAATCCAAGTCACCACATTTTATTAAATGCAAAAAAGGCATAGAAAGCCTTTTATGGTTAGATTTAAGCTATGTGAAAGTGGTGTATTATGCAAGGATAGCAAAGAATCCACTGCAAATTCAGTTCAGTTTGGCCTTATGCACTCAAAAATATGACTTCCTCTTTCAGTTGGTACGACTCAATTTTTACACTCCTTTCTCTCTAGTCTCAGTCACACCTTCTGCCTCCTTGTTCTTTGTCCCCTAGCCCTATGAAACAAAAAATGTGTTTACTAAATTTCCTTTTTAATTATAGTATAAGTTTGCAATGAATAATAATTACATTTATATTAAGGAAATGGTGCATAAATGTATTGCATGTTAATCATTTTTTGTTTCCCTTTCCCTGCCTGCCCTCCTATCTCTCCCATGTCTTACATGTAGGCAAATATTTTATATAAGTCCTAGTTTGAGGAAAAATAAAAAAAGGAATCAGAAAAAAACATTGATTCATAGAGCATTGATACTTACATTTTTGTATTTTTACTCTGGTTTATTTTTAGTAGTTCTTTTTCCTTCACTTAAATGTTCATGTACATATACATGTATAATATACATCATATATTAATATTCAGAGCAACAGTGCTATAAATGGTAAAGATGATAATAATAATAATGGAATCTGAAACTAGCTCAAAATCTATGATGAAAAATTCCCAATTTGTAAGCTTTTGCAACTATGTATTTTTTTATGCTCACAATAATTTTCTACGTTATGTTAAAAAATATTTTCTTTTTGCAACTACCTAAGTAAGAAAGCTGTAAGTAGAGAAGAGAAAAGTGAAATGGAAAATGGAAAGGTACCAATATGAAAGACTTTGATAATCACCAGAGTAGGTGACTGTTTAGAGATACAGAGAAGGGAAATGAAAAGATTGTATTTCAGGATTCAGCTGCTAAGAAAACAAAGATGCTGTTGACAGGAAATCGAGGGCTTGTGAGAAAGTCCAGCAGTGTTTGGATGAAGATGAGGAATTCTCTTCACAAGAGCAGCAAAGTACAAATGTTCACGTGCAGCCTGAGGTGCCATCCACTTTATGCCAGTGACTGCGGCAGCTGACGGGCTGCATGAGCACAGGTTCGTGTTGCCCCACTGTGTCCCCTGACTGGAAGTACTCACAGGAAGGGCACCCCACCCCACCCTCTGAGCAGCACCATTGTCATGAAGATTGGTACCCCCACTCCTGGCATGTGAGCACCAGTGCTTCTGCCCTCTGCTCCCGCCCCTTCCAGCCAATCTCCACTCTCCTGACCTCCCAGAGCCAGCAGAAGACCAGAAAGAAAACTCTTGTGGCAAAACTTGAGGCTTCTGTTTGTATTTATTGCATTATCTTTGCTTTTTACTTCCAATTTAATGAAAAGAAGGTCTCAACCAGTGCAGAAAACTCAAATGATAACATTATTCCTCTTGATCAGAAGTTGACAGCTAGTAACAGGTTAATAAAATATTCTTTGAAAAGGATGCATTAATAACTGATAGTTCATGTGGTTGTTTTTATGCCCTGCAAAAGTAGGCAGGTTGATACCACCTGCCTTCCATCTGTTTCCATTTAATCCTACATCATAGTGATGTGCTTGTATCAGTTGCCTTGCACAGTGTGAGATGCATTTGTGGCTGTTTACTCTGGAGGCTGATAGACTGTCAGGACTGACTCCTGTGTTTTCTGTAACTCCTACTTTTTTTTTTTTTTTTTTTTTTTTTTGGCACTGGGGATCGAACTCACAGCCTCATGCCTGTCAGACAGGTGCTTAAGCCACTGAGCCAAACTCCCAGCCCTAGTTTTTTGAGGCAGGGTTGCACTATGTAGCTCAAGCCGGCCTTGTGCTCGCGTTGTAGCCCAGGCCAACCTCGAACTCACAATGCTCCACCTACCTCAGCCTCCAGAGTGCTGGGATTAAAGGCGTGTGCCACCACGCCCGGCTTGTAACTCCTACTTTAAAAGACACCATTTGTTTAAAAAAGAGCCAGCTAAGCATGGGGAAGTCTTTGACCATAAAACAGAGCAAATCTAAATAATTTATAGAGTCATAAAACCTTAAGCCAATAAGCTCAAAAAAAATCTGGCTATTTTTGTGTGGCTTGACCAGTGATAGACATTATCTCATTTAAATTCATAGTACATATGCTGTCCCTTAGACCACGTCTTACTTTATTCACTTTTAAGCAAGGATTGTGAAGTCTGATACTTTTCCTTCCAATGTTCAAAGTTTCTTTCTTTAATTCTTTGTATTGATTGTGAGATAATATGCCTAAGCACTTTGGTTCACGTATATTAACCGACTCATAGCCTTATTAACACTAATATTAGACTTAGCCAACTGATGGTGCAAGCAAGGCTCAGCCAACTGATTACAGTGTAACCAACTTCCTTGAAATTACTACCTCAAGTCAGTGGAGGAATCTGGTTCAGAACCCAGTAGAACACTAAGGTCAAGGAAATAAATAATCCGTTGCTTTCCTATTTTTTTTGTACAGTTAACATGCATTATAGTTAATCTGAGAAAAAAAGGAAAAAAACTTAAAAACTTTTTTAGGGGAAAATAATAATATCACAACAGTAATGTCTTTTAGTCCTTTCCTCAATGTATACTTAATACATAAATATTTGAGAAAGCATATCCCTTTACTGCTGTTGTCCATAGTAATAGGACATCTCACCTCCTTTGATTGTCTGTCTGTCTGTGGCTGCATTCACAGCCACCATTAGGGTTCACATTCAGAGCTGGACCAGTCTTCTGCCTTTCTGAATGAAATGTCTTACCTGGAAACACATCTGCCCTCACTCTGCAGTGTACTCTTTCTTCTTTCTTCCTGAATTTTTTTTTCTTTGCACTGGGGATCAAACTCACAGCCTTGCACCTGCCAGGCAGGTGCTACATCACTGAACTAAATCCCCATTCCTATTTTTTTGAGACAGAGTCTCACTATGCAGTTCAGGCTGACCTTGAACTCACTTTGTAGCCTAGGCTGGTCTCGAACTCGCAACAATCCTGCTGCCTCAGCCTCCTGAATGCTGGGATTACAGGCGTGCACCACCACACCTGGCTTTCTTCATGAAATTTACATCAACTTTCAGTGCAGTTTTCAGGACAAGATTTTTGCTAGAATTTGTTTCAATGTTTTCTATGTCTTTTCTGAGAAAGTAAATTCCCATGAACACTATTATCTCTTCTGTCTCCTAAGATTAATGTACATCTCTAAATGCTATCCACATTCTCTTACTTTACCTTTCTTCGAGTGGTGCTTATGTATACTTGGTTTTAACTAGGCTGCTGATGAATTCATTTTTGTCATTCACGGCCTACCATTTATAATTTTTCAGTTTTTAACTAAAACCCATTTAAAATTAGATCCAATGACTACTAGAATAGACTAAAAATACAGGAGGAAGGAATAAAGTAGATCTAAATTAAATTAAATTCAACCAGGCATGGTGGTGTGCACCTGTTGTCCCAGTACTTGGGAGTCTGAGGCAAGAGAATCACTGTGAGTTCAAGACCAGCCTGAACTACATGGTGAGACCCTGTCTCCAAAGGAAAAAAATTTAAATTCAAATGAGGTTTGATGGTGTTTGTAGGAAAAGTGAGGCAATCTGTCATGAGCAATTCTTGGACCTGTTGTAGAATTCTGAGCAAGAGATGTGCTGTGCTGACTGCTGTATGCTCACTGCCAGCTGTAAGGCTGGATGGATGGATGGGGCTTTATGAGCCAGCTACATTCTCATTTTACACATAAAATGTATGCAGTTATGTGATGTTGATATAGGAAAAATGATCCCAGACCTCCAAATGATACAGGGGAATGAAACTCCCAACCTACTTATATGTCCGGCGCAAGTTCGTGTTCTCTAAAATCGAAGAATGAATTTTAGGAACAACGAAGGGTAAGAGCAGAAGATATTTATTGAGAGAAAGAAAGCTTCTGTCTGAGGGACAGAAGGGGGCCCGAGCAGGTTGCCAAAGAACCTGTCATTTCTAGGGACTTTTATAGAGTAAAACCATGAGGTTAGATGGGTCCAAGGTGGGGAAAATGGGAACCTGCGAGGTGGGCATAAGGTGGGACATAACTACAGTTAACCAATAAGACTAATTGCTCAGGTAAAATTGATTAAATCAAGGACAAATGGGAAAGCGAGTCACGTAGTAAGCAGGGATGCTTAATGACAATGACTTTCTGTAGGGGGGTGGGATGCTGATTCCTGACTTCCTCAGGGTGATATAGAACTATTTAGAATATCAGTCCTTAGGATATGGGTGTATTTGTTCTGCCTTTTGTCTTGAAATCTGGCCCGCAGCAGGAGGTGCCTGTCTCCTCGGAGGTTACAAGATATCTGAACTTCTGTGCCAGTTTCCTTGAGGGCCTAGCCCTGTCTGACTGCCTATAATATTTCTGTCTAACTCAGTTGCCTGTAACAATGTGACTTACTCAAGCTCAACATCATTAAAAGAGGGAGAAAACTCTGGAATTTGGTTCTAAATTCCAGCCTGCTACTCTGCCCTTAGTCTCAGCACACACAAAAGAAAGATTTTAGCCTGAATTTTTAAGAAAAAGTGAATGCCCTTGTTGTTATCTTTTATTCTCAGGGCTAATATGATAAATGGATTAAACCATTCTTGAAAGTACTCCATATGTCACTAAATATTTCATTGAGTAGAATATTTCCTAGACCTGACACAATTAAAACAATATATAGAAATCTCCGTAGTATATAGATTCTTCAGACATTATCCCAGTAAAACTGATACAGGAAAAATGATCCCAGACCTCCAAATGATATGGGGGAATGAAACTCTCAACCTACTATACGTCTGGCATGAGTTCGTGTTCTCTAAAAATCGAAGAATGAATTTTAGGAACAACGGAGGGTAAGAGCAGAAGATAATTATTGAGGGAGAGAAAGCTTCTGTCGGAGGGACAGAAGGGGGTCCAAGCGGTTGCCAAAGACTCTGTCATTTTTAGGGACTTTTATAGGGTAAAAGGTTACCCTATAAAAGGTTAGATGGGTCCAAGGCAGGGAAAATGGGAACCTGCAAGGTGGGCATAAGGTGGGACATAACTACAGTTAACCAATAAGACTAATTGCTCAGGTAAAATTGATTAAATCAAGGACAAATGAGGAAAGGAGTCACGTAGTAAGCGGGGATGCTTAACAGTAGTGACTCTTCCTATAGGGGGTTGGAATGTTGACTCCTAACTTCCTTAGGGTGATAGAGAACTATTTAGAATATCAATCCTTAGGATATGGGTGCACTTGTTCTGTCTTTTGTCTTGAGCAGGAGGTGCCTGTCTCAGAGGTTACAAGGTATCTGAACTTCTGCACTGGTTCCTTTGAGGACCTAGCCCTGTCTGACTGCCTATAATATTTTTGTCTAACTCAGTTTTCCTGTAACAAAATGAAACTTCTAGTCAGTATAAAGTTTATGCCACGTGTGTATTACTCCTCATAATGCAACAGCAAGCAGGAACGGTGAAACAACACCCAGGATTTGGAGGCAAACTTATTTTACATCAACAGATGCTGATCGGGATAATTCCCAAAATACCAGACCCTGATCTCTTGGGGGTCTAGCACTTACATGGGATAAGCAAGCAGGAAGTTCAGAGGCAGAATGGCTTGTCAGGGGATTGGTTTATACAGTGTGCATCGTAGTGACCAGCTATGCACCTCAGTGAGCAGCCGTTTCTAAGAGACAGAAGCAACCAGAACTGGAATGGGAACTATGACCTGGGCAACTATGAAACTGAAGTGTACTGGCTGGTGGGAAGGGGAGATTTCTGCTACAATAAGTTAGCTTCCCTTAGTATTGAACTGTACTGACAAAACAACAAAACAGAACCCACAACTACTTTCTCATAGCAGAGAAAACCACTTCAGCATTTTGCAGGTCTGTACTTTAGCCACATCAAAGATAAATTGCCTCGCCAAGTAAAGTAATAGAGAAGTCCATTAAAAGAATGACAGAGTGGCAAGGGGGATACAGTTCGGTTTAAGTATTGCAAATGTCCGGGGCATTTTTGATAGCCTAGCGAATATTTCCACAGGTCTCTCATTCTGCTCCAGGCCCTCAGCTTGTAACACCAGCTGTAAATGTTTTCCATAAACCCAGAAATCCTTTCCACAGACCCTAAAGAGTCTGTGAAGAACAGGTTGTTTGCCTTCGCGTCCTTTTAGTGGGCAATTAGGAGACAGAGGACATGGATTGAGATTGTTTCAGCTGGAGCCGTTGGTAAAGGGTTGGTAAAGGGTGCCCAAGGTCAGCTAGCGCGTCACCCATATCTGTGCCAGGGCCCTCCGTGGCTGACCCGGGCTAAGGAACAATGTAAGCCTCAGTTATCCTTCCTGACACTTGCCCCTCCACCTCATAGTGTTGGGGCAAAATAACAAACTTACAGATAATTCACGATTAATTGGAAGACTGACCAAGTTGCTGTTCTGCTGTCTCTGGTAAATTCAATTCACCCTGACAATGTCAGAGCTATTGTCTATGCCTTAAGGCACCTTGGGCTGACCTGTGCTCATTCAGTCAAGTCTCTGCCTGGAACAACTCCTATATCGTGTTAATGCCCATAACCACTTTCATTCAGTCAAGAATATTATGGTAACGTCCTTAACCACTTTCATTCAGTCAAGAATACTATGGTAATGTCCTTAACCACTTTCATTCAGTCAAATCTCTCTCTTCAGAACAATTCCTATATTATGGTAATGCCCTCAAGTATGCCCATTCTGTAAGAGCCCCCTCCCCTGGTTCCCAGAATGTTTCTATTGTTTCAAGACCAGCCTGTCTGTCAATATATGATTCAGTGTATGTAACCAATCATGTAACATTTGGTCACTTGTTTTGTACCTCCCACTGCTAATTCTATTTAGACTAAACTCCTCCCTGATTCGGGGCTGTTGTGTGGGAGGAATTATCCCTGCTGGTGTAAAGATTAAATGCTGCCATCTTACCTCCTTGGTGCAAAGTCTTCCTTTTGGTTTGGTTTGGTTTGGCTTGGCTTGGCTTGGCTTGGCAAAATTTCCACAACAATATTACTCAAGGGTGGGTGAGACAGCTGGCAAGAAAAGCGTAAAAGAGAATATACTCATTTGTTAGAGCTGCTACAACACGGGGTCGCCGACTGGGTGGCTTAAACAACAGAAATTTAATTCCCCATGCTCTGGAGCCTGTGATCCGGCTGTCAGCGGGGCTGAGCTCTGAGGCCTCCCTCTGTGGCATCTTCACAGACTCTTCCCTCTGTGTCTCTGTGCAGCCTACTCCTCCTCAGCAGCCCCAGGCACAGTGGATTGGAGTCCAGCTGAATGACCTCACTTTAGCTTCAGTTTTACCTCTTTCGAGGCTCTGCCTCCAAACCCAGTCACAATCTGACCAGGATTTGAACCTAGGCGTGGGGTGGGTGGGTGTAGAGAACCATTCAATTCAGCCTATAGCAAAGAGATGATTTAAGATGTTTAGGACTCGATCGCATTGGTCTCGGTCACCTCATGGAGTCGGCTGTGGTTTGGCACCGAGCAGAGTCTGCTTGTTAGGAAGCCCACACCTGAGGGAGAGAGCGCCGCTGATAACGGTCTGACAGGGCTGACTGAGGTCAGAGCGGGGAGGCCAGTTTGCTGCTTGTTGCACTTGAAGCTTCTCTCGGGTCTCAGGCTTATCACAGATTCCCTTTCTCTTCCGCTTCTCTTTCTTAGGGAAAATGGTTCCCATCCACCCGCTCCCCCTCCCCATCCTGACGGTCTCTGTAAGGGGGAAAAACCGGTCTTTCCTGTGGTGGGGACCAAGACCTGTCCCTCCCGCCGCTTCCTGCTCTAGAAAAGACTCCTACAATGCTGAGGTCACGCGGTCCAATTCGCGGTCACCTGCTGTTTTCACTCACCACTGTTCACCTAACCCAGGCCGCGACTAATTTCATGTGTGTCGTGCTTTCAATGTTCATGTGTCCCGGATGAAAAATGTAAATTTTACTGAGAATTTGGCAAATTAGTCCCAAAGGAAATTTTTCTTCCCTCCGCATGAAATTCCTTTCAGCATTCACCTCAGCCCACTCCCCGGAAGTGATGAGTCCCTCTCAGATCCTTGTGCCTTTCTAACTTTCCTCTGGCTGCTCCGCCCTGACCCATTTCTCTGCTCCAGAAAGACCATTCACCCAGTGTTTTTCACCCACAGTTTTTTCACTCACACTTTTTAAAGGCAGATTTAGTACTGTTTGTACAATTAAAACTACAGCGCGAGTCCTCTAGTTCAATAACTCAAACTTTGGAACTCTCACCTACAAATGTATTCATTACCCTGCTCAGAAAGCCAAATATTCCTTACAGGCCTCACTTTACTCTTCAAGTTAGAAGAAGCTCATAAATATAAAAATCATATTTCTCTGTTAACCATGCTGTACCAATACTTTATACGATTACAATTATTTGCTGCGTGTCTTTTCAGTGTCTACTATTTTTATTTCTTATTTCAGCAAAGAACTCAGAGAGATCTTACTCTACAACTTTGCCTAGATATTAGATTTCTAAAATGCTGTAACTCTTAGTACATCTGTGTGATTTACTCAGTGTATTTGTAAGTTTATGGCTTTGTCAAATTATACCTGTGCTTCCCAAACCTGTCATTAATCTGTTTTTACTTCGAAGTCTTTAGAATTTGTGAAATAACACATCGCGATTAGTTTGTACTTTTTGAGGCTCAGGTATTATCCTCAGATTACTTTTGCCCCATGATTTCATCATCCTCCAGCTAGAAGTGGCAGCGTTATGCAAATATCTGAAATAGGAATTTCTAAAGTCTCTTGCTGCAACTGTGTAAACCCAGATGAAGAAAATTATTTCCTCTGAAACCCAAAGGGATACATACATCTTCACAGAGTGAACCTGCAAAGGATAAAACCACCCTAAAATTATTGAAAACGACACGCAGAGCAGCAGTTGCTTTTCTAAAGGGAATTAAAACTTGAATATTAATTAGAATAAATAACAGATCCTTCAAATGCTACCTACTGCAAGTAAAGGGCAGACAATCAAATATGAAATTCCTTTTATAAGTAAAACATCTCCCCAGAAATGGAGAACTCTAAGTGGTGGTCATAAGTGTATAAGCCTCAGCTAATCTATGTTTTTTAAAAAAGTGTTTTCATTGTAAAACAAGGTGTTATGGAGAACCAGAAGTCATTTTTTCATTTACAGGATTACAAATACAAGCCAGGTCTCTGTCATTCCAATGCCGTCTGGCCATAGGATTTCCCAAGGCATCTCCTACAATACTGCACTACCAAACCAGGGATCTCGTCTAGGAAGAACTGCACAGAGATCTCTAAATCCAGTGCTGTGGCAGTATGTAGATCAGCTTACATTTATGTAAGGATCACCCTCAATGCAATGTCTCACAACTCAAGTTTCTGTTGCTCTCCTCTCTTCCTAAGAGAGTTCCTAGCATTGCATCAACTTTAAGCAAATGACTGTAATGAAAGATTTTACCCATCCCTTCCTCATGTGGCACAGTGTAAGACCAGAAGCATAATCAGAAGCATTTTGCTATGATCATGTCACTAAATTTTTAAAGCAGATAAGACACTATATGCTTGGATTACAAGGTAAAAGAAACTTGCCCATAAAATAAACAAAAGAAGCTACTTCCTAGCACATGAAACAGTTGCCCCCGCTTTTAAAGGAAAGCAGTCTCTGCGTTTTTGTGGTTTAATAGCACAGATCAGATTCTAATTTCTCTGAAATGTATAGCTTTGCACACATTTTTTCATTCTGTTAAAGTACAAGGCTATATCATTTGAGTGGGAGAAATCTACAGTTTTATTTATGTGCATTTAAATATGAGGAGAAAGTATTCATATATTCATTTTGAATTACTTTTCCAAGGGAGTTATAGGTATCCTCCAGTTTGAGGACAGGTTGACCCAGCAAACTACCTACTACAGCAGTTCCATTTCTCTTGCATTTGGATTAGAATTGATGGCACCTTATTTGGAAATCCATGAGGCTGCCAAAAACCAGCACTACTGCTGTCCCTAAAGAATTCCCAGGATTGGGCTTGAATTAATTTCAGTGTGGCTCTTTGGGGTTCACCTGGCCGCAGATGGCTACCCAGGCTCACTATCCGGGCATCTCGTCACTCTTCTGCTGTTTTCCTCTGGTTCCTGTCTTTTCCAGGTTACCTGTGTTCCGAATCCTTGAGTCTTCCTTCTCAAGATGTCATGGCTATTCTGCCATTAATGAGAACAGAAACTCCTAATTTTTTAATGAAAACATTTCTTTTAAAATGTCCTGCCATTTGTCTTTGGCTCTGTCTTTTATGCTGTGTGGTGACTAAGAAGCCTGTGCTGTTTTTTTTTTTCTTGTAACTTAGAATGATCCAATATCCTGCATAGGCATTTGTCAAGCACAAGTCACTTAATTTCCTACATTACTGATCTATATGAATCTATAGCAATCTATAGCTTTCTTTTCTGGAACACCTGATTTTCCTGATACTATGTAGGAAGAACTTGAAAGTAATGTTTTAAAATACATTTCTGAGTTGTCAAAGCAAGAGGATATTACTCTTTCTGTAGAAATATTAATGATCTAAAAGTGTTGCTATGTAGACAGGTTATTTGGTTTTTGTCTCAAGTGAACTTCACAAGTCAGTACAAACTGAAGTCTTAAACACAAACAAAAAAGATATTGGGAATTCACTCCTTGTATTAATTTTATATCTATGTATTATCAGTTGAATGGCCATTATAGTCTATGCATTTTTTGGCCTTTTACAATGTTTATTGTCTTTTTTATTGTTTAACTCATATGTTATTAAGGTAGTTTCACTTACCTGATTTTCCAGTAAAGCTGAGACAAATGTCAAGAACAGAACATTCATTCTTTTTTTCTCCTCTGGTAATCATCATAATAATTGTTTTCTGGAGGAAATCTTCTCAAGAAGTATCTGAATGTGGAAAAGCAGTGAAGCCATTGTGACTGTTTAGCTTCTTAGTTTTTAAGTCACAATTAAAAAATGGTTTTGATGCCACCTCCAGCCACCTCTCACTTCACACACACGCAAGGGCGGCAGGAAGGATGGCCGGAGAGAGAGGAACCGCTTTCAAGGCTGTCAGTAACTGCACACTTTCTATCACAAAGTTTGACCACAGCACTCTTCAGGATTCGATTTGCATTTCACCCTTCCCCTCTCCCACGCCCACTGTCACGGCCCTCTTTGTCTGCACAATGTACATTCATAATCATGTTGCGACATGGATTAGTCATTTCAAATATACCTACAAAATAGTAATGTCTTAGAAATAAAGTAAAAATGAGTATCTCGTCATGTCTTGGGTATCTCAGAACCTAGCACTCACATGTTCCTTTAATCTTCACAATCCCAGGTGAGGAATATTCTAGCCTCTTCTTTAGTAATAAGATCATTGGTATTCAGAAAGTTTCATTTTCCCAGGGATGCATAACTGATTATTAACAGGGCCTAGATTTAAATCAAACCCTTTGACTTGAATGATATTGGCACTGCAGTACGCTACCGTGCAATAGAGACTTCAGGGCTTGCCTCACTTTCTCTCCGCAAAGAGAGCTTCCTTCCTGATACCACAGAAAACCCTTTCAAGAGGAGAGTAATCAATTTTATGTATTTTTTTCAAAAGTCACTGTAGCCACTGTTTGGCAGTAGAACACAAACAATAAGATCTCCTAAATTATGTGATGAGAAAGAAATTGTGAGACTATTTGATCTAAATTTAAGACTCCAATTTGTCAAATTGCACTGTTGAGAAGTGAAAAAATATATCAAATCACAAAACGATATATGAAACACCTAATGCCCAGTGAGGAAAAACATGCATAGCATCTTAGGAAACAGGTCTCAGTAACAGATGAATTTATTCACTTGAATAACCAGGAGTTTACTCTCTAGGAAATAAAGTTTTGTTTGCCCTTTGTTCCAGAATCCTCCTCCTCTTCTTCTTGACATCCCTGCTCCAAGAGAAATGCTTGCATTAGATATTTAATTGCAGTTGAAACTGGGCACCTCTCACCCACACAGACACGTTAGATCAAGTGAGGGGATGCATATACCACATAGCACAGTGGCCAGACATAGCAGGTCCTTCACAAATTTTAGTTTCCCTTCCGCCTTCGGAGATAACCATGTGTATGTTACTGTTGCTATCTGCGATGTATAGTTATTATTCTCTTTGATAAATAGTCTTATGGAACTGAATGTCTGTCCATATTGTTACCCCTTTCTGATTTATTACAGGAAAAATCTTTCCTTTTAGCGTTGTTAATATTGAAGAAAGATAGCACAAGCTTCTAGAACATGTATTTTGAATTACATTTACTGTGGAGTGTAAATAGGTTACATTGACACAATATCACTTTCTACTGAAGGTAAGTTTGTGGATGGAAATAGTTTTGTGGGCGCCAATGAAGTAAAATGCAGTGCATAATGCGCGTGAGTCTTTATCTTGCTTTATTAGTGGCATATAAAACGTCAACACACACACACGAATCAACCCAACAGAGTAATGAAGCCCATGTTGTAATACCTACTGTACAGTTCCTTATTATATGCTTCATATTTTTGGTCTCCCTAGAAGCAGTCCAAGCTCTCAGTACGTAGCTCCATTTTCAAAGAAAAGCATATGCCGTGGGGGAGAATGCATTGCTTTCTGATATAATCCATCCCCCACCAATTTAGCTAGTGGCATGGTCACATACCTTATTACACAAACATTCCTAGACATACAGAGTACTGATCATTAAAAATCTGGGCAACATTAGATTAAATGACTGTAGTTTTCCCACAGTATTACCCACAGATCAACATACATCCACCCGCTACCTTCTTCCCTCCTGTTAAACCGTAAAAATGCCTGAATGTGTGGATTCCTTTCACTCTCTCTAAGAAAGCATGAGCCTCGAGTTGTACTCGATCATCTACATGCTAATTTCGATGGCATTCGAACACTTTCTAGAATGTCAAATTTTAGAAAATTATCTTTTCATTTCCCACCTCTTCCCCCACCCAACTTCCACTTTATATCCCTCTATCATAACCAACCAAAACTTCCAAAAGTTATATACATTCTTTCCCTCTGTCTCATCCCTGCTGTAATTCTTTCCATTTGGGTTTTTCTTCTACAAAAAAAAAAAAATGCTTTTATTCAGGTCGTCACTCATCTTCAGTCTTTGTGCTAACTGTGAATTCTTGTCTTACTAAAACCTTAACAGCATTCTGTAGAATTAGCAATCCTTCTTCCTAAGGGTGGGAGCGGTGGTGGGAGTACTCCTCTTTTGACTTTTCTAACCACAGTCTAGCAGTTTTCTTACCAAATGTTTGTTCCTTTCTATCTGACTAAAGATATCTGAGTTACTCATGGCTTGATCTGGGCTATTTTTCACTCTTTATTCTTTGAGCAGTTTATTTTATTCTTCTGACATTGAATATCACGTGCCCCCCACTGATGGAGATACAGATTGTAAACCTATACTTCTTCCATGAGCTGTAAGTTTATGTAATTAGCTGCATTCTTGACGTCTTTGCTTGCTAATTTCTCAAACATTTTTAAATTTTAGTGTACAAAACTGACCTGTGAGATTAAGTCTAGAGGTCTGTCGTGAAAATTCTCTTCCAGGAGTTATCCAAACTTTAGTTAATGGCATTTTCACTATAGTCACTGTATTCAGAAAAGAGTTCTTAAACATTCCCTCTCTCTACCTGTTGTCCAGTCCACCACTAAGCTCCGTGTCCTCTGCCCTGGAAACATCTCCCATCCCTCCACTTCTTTCCAGCTCCATCGCAGCAGCGTCTCCAGGATCTTCTCACTGATCACCCCGATCATTATCACAGCCCCCAACCGGCTTCCCAGCTTTGCACCTGTTCTCCTCAAATTCATTCTCCACTCACAACCAAGGGGATTTTTTTAATTGTAAATTAGTTCATAGAATCTGTTTATAATTTTCAATGATTTTCCAATATACTTAAGTAAACTTTAATTCTGAAAGCTATGCTCAAAACTTCACAGAACCAGGCTACATCTCATTCTGTCAACCTCATTCTCTGTAACTTTTTGTCACTCATACGCTATGTCCCAGTGATGTGTGCTCACCGTTGTTTCTTAAGCCCCCAGCCTTTCTCCCACTTCTGAGCCTTCAGTCAATTAGCCACACTAGTCTCAGGGCCTAGAAGGATGTGACTATCACACTTTACCCTGGACATTCTCTAGGTTTCCTCTGAAATACAACTTCCTCGAAGAGATCATCCAGTGTATTCCACAATCTAGATGCATATTTTTCTCCATAGACTCTATCATGTTTTAATAAATGTTTACGAATTTATTAACTACTGTCTCTTTAATTCATTACTGTATTTCTAGAATCTGGGATCTTGGTTTCTTTAGAAAAACGGCATTATGGGAAAGCATTTATAATGTAAGGATACAGTAAATTAAGTGAAAATAATTGATTTATTTAAAGATGTGTTACCATATGTATCAAGTAACTGTTCTTTCCAAGCATCCTGCTAAACACCAAAGGCAAAAATCAGAAAGGACTTTCTCATTATCGGATCCAGTAACCTTAGCATTGAATTTGCCTTTGAGACCTTGAGAAACCACTGAACCTCCTTAGTATTAAGTTCTTCCTCTATGAAATGGAGAAATTACTTCCACGGTCAAAGAGTCATCATGAAAATTAAATGAGCTCTTGTATTTGAAAGGTTTTTTTTGAATGAATATCCAGATCGCTAAGTCTCTCACTAAGATCAAAGACGGACACGACTCCACCGACTCCTCTATCAGGGCTTGTTTTCTAGTCGTGTCTCTTTCAAGTACAAACTGTGAGAGTGGTTTTCTCTCAGTGATTCTTGAAATGAATGAGGGGACCCCTGGGCTGATGCAGACTGAGCCCACATTGCAGAGCATGGCACAAGCAGCAGAGAATCAGTGTCATCAGAAATTGATCGTGGGAAGGTGGTAAGGCAAAAGAAAGGGAAATAAATGTTTGAAAGGTAGACTGAGAAAGCCCTTACATAGATCACAGGGTTAAAATGCTGCCATGCCTTCCAGAATTGACAAGCCAAAAACCTTAAATGCAGCTGCAGGAATTGCTCTTTATCTTGTCAAGTTATAACTAACCTGCTTATCTCCATAAGCAAGAGCAGAAAAGTTTGATCAAAAATCCCCCCCCATTCCTATTGCAAGACTTCCTCTTATACTCTATCATGAATGGGCATTTTTGTGCATTGTCTTTTATGAATAGTATGCCTTTATTACATTTTTGTGCTAATTTGTCAAATATATATCATAAAAGTAGATCGTATTTTTAAACTATATTTGACATTGTTTTCTTTTCTAACATAACAGAAGGTCAAGGAAATAAATCAGCTCCAGTATTTATAGAATGAGGGAATTTCATCTAAAAATTATTGTTGAAATTGGTCTATTACTTGAATCTCTGGAACACTGGTAAATGAATCCATATTTATTATTTTTTAAACCAGAGACATTTCTTTTCCATTTGCTATTTTAATTTTCTTCCTCTGAAAACAAAACTTGAATCATTTCCGGTCCTTGAAAGATAAACAGCTAGGTGTGATACTAAGAAGTCTTTTGTTATTGTCAAAGAGACCACTCTTCAAGATAAGCTCAACTGACAGATTTGATTGGATTTCTGAGTTGTATACAAGCCAAGGTGAATCTGTGGCCTTGCTCGGAAAGCACGTAAACTCGATACTTCTGATTTCTCCTGCTACAAGGAAATTAGCCTGAGAAGCAGCACTTGTGAGGGAGGACCTAAGAGAGGCTGGAAGGAAGGGGAGATCCCGGCCTATCCCTTAGTGCTGGCAGCAGCTCACAGGTAGTCGGAAGTCACTCTGGAGATCTCCATTTGCCCTGGGAGCCTGTAGACTTCTGCTTTCTTCTTGGTGGAATGAAGCCACATGATGTACTGTCCTCAACATTCAAACATTATACTTGAGACTTCTGCTCAGGTTGCCATAACAAAATATCTCAGACTGCATACCTTAAACAACAGAATGTTCATTTTCTCACAGTTCTGAAGACTGGAAGTCTGAGACCCAGGAGTGGCTGCTTCTGAGACTCGCGGATGGCCAGAGCTTTGTGTCCTCATGTGTCCTTTACTTCCGAAGTCCATGGGCTAATCTCTTCCCTCTTGAAGGTCACCGGTCATGTTAGGTTGGTGCCCACACTAGTAAATCTCATCAGTTTAATTAAGTTACCAAAGACAGTCTCCTTGAGGCTCTGGGGATTGGGACTTCATATGTATTTGCGGTGATGCAATTTAATCCATAGTCCTCTGACTGTGGACATTTCCTCAGGTTAATGCCCAAGCTCCTCTGCCCCTGTGCCTCCAAATGCATGACTTTCTCACATACAGAATACATTCACATCATCTGAATAGTTCCAAAGTCTTCCCCCATTCCATTATCAACCCTAAGTTCAAAATTTCATTTATATTAACATTTAACTGAGGAATGGGTAACACTCCTGGTAAGATTTATCTTGAGATGAAATCCTTCTCAAACTGTGAGCCTAGGAAGCCGGACATTCTGTTTCCAAGCTACAGTGGTAGCAAAGTCGTAGAGTGGATGCTCCCATTTCAAAGGGATACATCAAGAAGATCATGGGTCACAAACAAATCTGTACCCTTCAGAACAGAGCCCACTAAATGTGAATGCTTGAAAGCAGCTCTCTCTAGTTCTGTCCTGTAAGTACTGCAGGAGCCCCCCCACCACTCCCTTGGCCTCAGTAACACCTTAACCTGCGAGTAACAGGTGAGCAGACAGCCCTGCACTGCCACTCTGCCCTCATGGTGGCGCTAGCAGCTTTGCCAATCGCTGAACTGCTTTTGGCATCTTTCTATTCTTTCCTTGAAGGATAATGTATGTATCCAGAGAGCTCTGTTGGCCTGACCTTGTGGAATTCTAAGTGTGATCACTGTTCTTCATTTTATCCTTTCCATTTGCTTCATTCCAAAACTGACAGATTTTCATTGCATAATCTCCTCTATCAACCTTCTGCTGACTCCTTGATTAAAGACCCACAAGTCATCATCCTCCGTCTCTGTATCAAATGGTGGTCCGATCATCCCTTAGTGTCTGCTTGAGAGCATCCTTTCTTCTTCTTTGCAATATGGATAGTCTGGGAAACATCTCCAAGTACCGGCTGCTCTATCTGCAACACCTCCTTCAGTTCAGCTCTGCCCTCTCACATTTTGCTGTAGCAGCAAAGAGAAACCAGGCCACGCCATCCACGCTTTGCACAGAAATTTGCTTAGATAGATGTCCAAGCTACTCATGAGTTCACTTCCACAAAACACTAGAACACAATCTGGCCAAGGTCTGTGTCACTTTATAAGAACTGTCTTTATTCCAGTGTCCAGTAACATTTTCTGCATTTCCACCTGAGACCATATTGAAGCCTCTTTAATGCTCATATTTCTATTGCTCTTCTGTTCATGATCATGTATACACATCTCTCCTGTTCCCTTCCTTTCCTTCTGAGGCCCCTCGAGAATTGGGTTTAAAATATATCTTTATACCAAGAGCCTTTTCAAGGCAATTTAGGTTTTTCTTACATTTCAAAATTCATTCTTCCCCTACCAGTTACCCAGGTGCAAAGTCTCCTTCACTTTTTATAATATTTGCTCTGGCAGCCTCCTGCTCCTCAGCCAGTACCAAATTGGTACTGGTTTGCTGGAGAAACATAGTATCACAGGCTCTGTGGTATAGATAACAAAATTTTGCTTTCTGACAATTCTGGAAGTTTGAAGTCCAAGAAAAAAGAGGCAGCAATGTTGTTTCCCTCTAGGGACGCTCTCCTGGGCATGCAGGGGGCTGCTTCTTCACCAATCTGCACATAGTCTTCCCTCTGGCTTCCCTGTGTCGTAACCTCTTCTTAGAAGCATGCCAGTCATAACAGAGTAGAGCCAACCACTTAAAAGGATGTATATCCAAACACAATCACACTCCTAAGTGCTCGATATTAGGAATTCAGCATATACATTTTAGAGATGCGAAGTTCAGGCTACAACAGAGCTCTGTAAGTTCTCTGTAATTTATTTTTATCATCTCGTAGACTCAGTCTCCGTTTCCTATACTTCAGTGTATTCACTTTTCTAATGCCACTCCTGTCCTTGTTTCGGTGGCTCCAATCTTTTCTTTGGTTTAAGTTCATCATGAGCCCAAAATCTTATGAAAACATTTTTCAGTAGAACCATAAAATGACATTTAAAATAAAATGTGACTAATGACACATAAAGAAGTAGATTACAAACAACGCAACACATGTGACTAAATATTTTCCCTATCTACATGTATGTGCACGTAGGTATTTTTTTTCCATTGGTTTGTGCTTCACATCATTTCTTATAGGCGTTACCCTAGGCCAGTGCTAGCTGGATGTACATGTTGGATTTGGCAACAATGTCTTAATTGTTTGCTGTCACTAACATAATGTTCTTGTGTTTTCACCTAATCCTGACATTACTGCACAAATCCAACACATCCTCTGAACCACCCTGCAGGTCCACAGATATCTTCTTATTTTCTCACTTAGGGCTGAAATTCCTAAGCAGTGTTCAAAAACGAAGCACCAAAACCAAACTTACATAGCTCAGGAAATATTAAATTTATATAATTGCCATTAATTTTTTCTTTAACGCACTTAATATGTATGTTAGTTTGGTAATTTGTGGTCAAAAGAGACAGGTTGTGGTTTTACTTCAGGAAGCGCAATGGCCTATTCAGAGACACTCTTGCAGAGTAAAGGTGCTGAGAAGTGGTTGGATATGGTCCAGGGGTAGTTCTTCAAATCATGTGCTCTGAGGAGATTCTAAAGCAAGCAAAAAGTTTCCTATCACCCAGGGATACTTGCAGCTTGAACATTTTTTCCTTTTTTTTGGTACTGGGAGTCAAATTCACCACCTCGTGCCTGCCAAGCAGGTACTTACACCACTAAGCTAAATCCCTGGCCCTATTTTTTTTTTTTTTTTTTTCAGCATCGGGGATTAAACTCACAACCTTGTGCCTGCCTGATAGATGTGTAAGCCGCTGAGCCAAATCCCCGGCCCTGGTTATTTTGAGGCAGGGTCGCACTGTGTAGCTCAGGCCGGCCTTGCACTCACGTTGTAGCCCAAGCCAGCCTCAAACTCACAACGCTCCTCCTACCTCAGCCCCCACTGTTGGGATTAAAGACGTGCGCCACCACGCCCAGCTCCTGGCCCTATTTTTTGAGACAGGGTCTCACTCTGCAGTTCAGGCTGGCCTTGAACTCACTTTGTAGTCCAGGCTGGTCTCGAACTCACAACGATCCTCCTGCCTCAGGCTCTCCCGAGTGCTGGGATTAAAGGCATTCGCCACCATGCCTGGCTAGCTTGAACATTTACGGAGAACAAATCCTGTGTCAGAAAATATGACACCGAGGGTTTTTTTTTAAAATAATTGAAAGTATTCTATTTAATTTCTCAGGCTGATTCTCTCATGACCCAAATCTCAAAAATCGTCCATCAGACTCTAACTGAATGTGACAGAAAAGAACAGCCACAGGCATTGCGGTGTCACCCATGTGGGACACGAAATTTGAAGATGTTTTCCCCTTTAATACATGAGGAAAAGGTACCCAAAGATTATTCTCATTAACTTCATTTCGGTCCATCTGAAATGGTTAAAGTGAATTGTTACCTAGTAGAGACAGGCACCATGCTCAGAAAACCCTGTGCCACCTGTCCCCACCCCCCTCGCCCTCCCACTGGCAAGCTCCTCTCAAGGACAGTGAGTGGCCACAGTTACACAGGTTGCCATGGAAATAACTCCCCTCCTGTCAGAAGCAGGATATGTTTTTCAGCTTCAAGAAGTATGTGACATCAGTCGACCTTTAAATCTGGTTACAGTAAAATTTATTAGGACATGATAAGATCTGAACCTTCTCCATCCCACACTTGAACCTACACTCAAAATCTCAAGAGCTTCGGGGTTCTACCCACGTACCCCAGCTCCTGTTTAACATGCTAGCACTGTAGTCCATCCAGCTGTGCAGCCCAGTACTAATGCTCAAACATTTGCACCTTTATCATTGCTCAAACTTCCTGCTTCCAACAGTTATTTTCCTTAGCATTTCATGAAAAGGATGACTTCAGTTTTGTGATTTCAGTATTTCACAAAGCAAAATAATTTCTTCCTTCCAAGAGGCTGTCTTTGGATTTATATCAAAATTAGGGTCCAGAAAGTTCAACATTCAAAATAATGCCACAAGATTTTGTTAGCTGAGGGATAGGGAGACAGTAATTTATAGAAATATGTTTTTTAAAAACTATGTCAATTGTTTCGCTTTAGAAGAGCCTCCTAAACATTTTCAAATATGTTTCTAAGTCCTTTGCAAGGAAGTGCTGTGTATGTGAATTGGAAGTTGTCAGAAACCTCTGCTCCATTCTCCAGTTTTTTGTCCGTACGTTTCTGGACTTTTCCATGTCAGTAGTGGAAGTCACTTAAAAAGACTCTGATAGCCTTAGGTATCACTTCACTTTTGTTAGAAAACAACTTGATTAGACAATTTGGGTCAATTTATATAAAAAGATTCAAACAAACTGCAATTCTTATGGGTAACTTTTTTTCGCTTTGTATTTATTCAGAATATAATCGAATGTTTTCATCTACCCAAAAAATATATGCTTATGTATTTTTTTGCTTGTTCTCTTTTCCTGGATTTATTTACCAGGAAGGGGAAATAGCAGACACAGCCATTTTAAACATAAAGAACAAATGATACCAGTAGTTAATGACATGACTTAACCACCATAGTGCCTTTCAAGTTCTTTCATTTTTTATTTTCCTTCCTTTATTTAAAACTTTCTGAACACCTTTTATTGTGAAGCATTGTCTAAGTGGCTGGAATACATCAAAACAAGCAGAAACGTCTTTTATATTCTGGCATGAGAAAACAAAAAGTAAAGTAAAACTTAGGAAATAAGTATACATTTCATTTGCTCCTGAAAACAAGGAGCAAATTAATGATTCCTGAAAGGACAGATTTGATTTTTAAACAGGCTAGTGAAAATAGGAGTCACAGAAAAAAAAAAAAAGTGACAATTGACCAAAGACTCCAAGGAAATAAGCAAGTTAGCCAATAAGAATAATCGGAAGAGTGTTCCAGACAGAGGGCGGAGTCAGAGAGAAAGCCCCAGGGAGGAGCTTGCCAGGAGCTTTCCCAGGAGTAGTAGGCTGTTCCTATATTCAAGAATGAAACTGTCAGGAACCCATTTCATTCAGCCTAATATCACCACAGGCTCCAGTTAGCAGACATCATTCATTCATTCTCTTTTACAATAAACAAGCACACCCTCAAAATACTATTTTCAATTGTATTGAGATATTTTGTACTCACCACCTTTCTATGCCTTTTAACAAAAATTTTACATTTTTACTTTTGTCATTATACTGTAAGCTTCAAAGTAAGACATTTGTCTTCTATCATTATATTTCCCCCTATGGTTTTCTAGACAAAACTGATATAAACCTTAGGTTTTCAACCAGCAGGAGGAGAAGAAGATTTCAGTGTCTGAATTTTAAAGGCCTTCGCTTAGTTCTGGGAGTCACGGTGGTCCAATCTTTGCCTCAGTGTCTCATGTGCAATTCAAAACAATAACTTGGTAAACAAAAATGTCAATTAACATATGGCTCTTACTTGGATTCCACAAATATGTAAATATAATAAGTATGAGACAACATGCAGAAATATGAATTCCTTTCTTTGGAAAAAAATCCAATTTGATGAATCCTGAGGAAATCAAAGAACCTTATGTGGATGCCCAACAATGGCATTCTGGGAGCTGTTGACCTGGATTTTCTGCTCCAGTGACCATTCTCCGTCGGGTCAACCTGGTCACCTGGATGGTACAGTGATTAGGCCCTAAGGGAACCCTTGCCTTCCACGATGATCTATTTCCTGCTTTGTCTACTTCTAGAACAATGTCTCTCATAAATCTTAACCTTGCCAACTTTCATCAGAATTTGCAACTTATAGCCAAATAACAAGTCCAGTTCATAAATAATGCATTCTCCTAGTTCTAAACTGCCTCATAGAACTTCTTCTGATTTATTAACCTGACTGCTGGTAAACCCCCAAATTATTTGAATATACTTTCTTCTAAATATTTTCTAATTTCCAGATCTATGAGACTGATTAAAGATGGGACATAGGAAATGAGATAACCAGAAAATACTATACATAAAGCCATACTCTTCAGTGTTTCAGTGCCTTTGATTCTAGCTTTCTTATATATACACACAGACTTAAGGTACACAGAACACCCTCTCACTTGAACTTTTGAACAAATACTACATTGCCATTCATCATTCATATATGCTGTATTTACTGAGCTCCAAGTATATAACCGTGACCATGGCCTTCTGGGATACTATGGTTCAAAACGATGGAATCACAGGAAACAACTTATGCTTCCCAAACTCATCAGGGCCAATTATAAGTCAGTCGTATAAGCCAGTTGCCTATTTGGATGTTCTTTGGGCTATTGAGAGTATTTATAATCAGTATTTAAAGCAATTTTTCCAATATAAGAGAAACCAAATTAATTCAGACGTTTGCCTTGTGAGCACGGTGTGAAAGAAATCTTAATAGCCTTAAGCTGCAACCAGACTATAATAAAGAATGGAGAGCAGCCCAGCCCTCACCCCTTACTGTGCCCACATGGTGACTTAGTCGGTCTCCCTAAATATAAGGTCTCCACTCTGGGACAGACTGAGGAGCACAGACAAATCCTAGCTCCTGCATCCATCTCCCATGGATCCGTGGGCTTTTGTAAATACTTCCTCCAGGCTAATTCAAGTACATTTGTTTATGTTGAAGTTAATACCACTCCTACACTGGGTAGGTAGAGATGAAATCATGGCACCACACCCTTTCTGGAAATTCACCTTAATTCCTTTCCTTCCATAAGATCTACATCTACATAATATAACTCTTTGTATAGCAACCTTCACTATTTCAATGTATTGACTAACCCTGTGTGTCTTAGGTGGAAGACTACAGTTTGCAGCAAGCCATTGAAATTATTACATCTAATGAGTTTTTAATTTGTCAAAAATGACTTTTTTCTTTTCAGGTTGTAAAAATGATGATTATTGTCGTGGTGACCTTTGCCATCTGCTGGCTGCCGTATCACATTTACTTCATCCTCACCGCCATCTATCAGCAACTGAACAGGTGGAAATACATCCAACAGGTCTACCTGGCCAGCTTCTGGCTAGCCATGAGCTCGACAATGTACAACCCCATCATCTACTGCTGTCTGAATAAGAGGTAAAAGCAGGGCTACCAGTGCAAGGTTCTGTCCCTCCTGCCTTCTCTAAAAGCATCTGTTGTCCCAGTTCCTGGGTATTGATTTAAACGACAGAAATAAAGGAGACTGAGAAAATCCACCATAAAGAGTACAGAGCCTGATTTTTAAAGATTCCCTCCTGCTTTATGAAAATTAGGTGTTCAAAATAGTGTTCTTAGAGGTTCTAACGGGGTAATGTCTCTATGGGCCAACTTCTCCCACCAAACCCTTCTGAATTTTACCTGCCAGAGAGTGAGGTGCAATTGAAGGCAGTGAACTGAAACTGTGTTTAATTCCACAAGGCAACGATGGTACTTCTGCACATAATTTCTATAAGATGGGGAGACAATGGCATGTGCAAGGGAGGTGTATTGGAAATGACAATCTACACAGACTTCAAAACAGCTGGTCGAGGAGCGTGGTAGAAGCAGCAGTAAGAAAAGGGAAAGGTGTTTGTGAAGTATTTTAAAAGGTAGGCACACAAATACTCAAATTCAACTCTAGAAAAAAAGATGATGTGGCGTTTCTATCTTAAAAAGAAAAAAACCTTATTTAGAGTGCTGACACATAGATTTCTTACAGTTGACAATTCTCTTAATAAGCCAAAGTGTGTTATGCACCGATACTAAGGGCTCTTCCTGGAAGTTAACTGAACGAGCTAACGAGCTAACGCAAGTGCTCCTCTCAGCTGGAGCTGCACCACGCTGTGCCTGAAGTTTGTTAAATACTTAATTAGCTCAATTAACACTCAGTCTTCTTCACTAATTGCAAAGGTAGTATCTTGATTTAAGCTGCCCCACAAGCAGCACATCTGCTTTTAATTGACTTCATGTGATTTACGAAGATGACGATTTCACACTTGCATGTATAATTAGATAAAAGCCATAAAGATTAATAATTAATTCTCACGTTAAATGAGACTTTCATTGTAAGTGTGTGATTTTTTCTGGAGAAGCCATCTTGTTATACAGTAAGCCAGTTTTAAGCACCTTATAGATCCAGCCTAATTCAACTAAACATATAAAAGCATGGCAGGAAGGTATACTTTTTTGGCCTCTGATAACCTGATCTGTGCTTTTTATAGACAGTGACTCGCTGGTCATTGATGGGAAGTTAAGATCTTATTAAAATAGGAACATAGAAGCCAAGCACCAACACTGTGGCCCAGACTCTGAGTTTGACTAGAAGTCAGGTTCCCAAGCAGAGCTGGCTCACGTGGCTTCAGCAGGGTTTCCAGGCACCTGGAGGACTGTCCCTTGGGACGCGACCTGACCTTTCTGTGGCCTCCTTCTCCTCAGATTTCGTGCCGGCTTCAAGAGGGCCTTCCGCTGGTGCCCGTTCATCCACATCTCCAGCTACGACGAGCTGGAGCTCAAGGCCACCAGATTTCACCCAATGCGGCAGAGCAGCCTGTACACAGTGACCAGAATGGAATCCATGAGCGTGGCATTCGACCCCAGCGATGGGGACAGCGCCAGGTCCAGTCGCACGAAGAGAGGGACAACCAGAGAGGCAGGCTCCAGCGTCTGCTCCCGCAGGAACTCCAAGTCCACCTCCACCACGGCCAGCTTCGTGAGCTCCTCCCACATGTCGGTGGATGAAGGCTCCTGACTCCCGCTGGGGTTAGGGTCACTGCAGGCGCCCTTCCCCTGTCACCCCTGCTGTCTCACGCTCTCCGGAAGCAGAAGGACAGTTTTTAGGCAGCTGTGCTTACAATGAGACAGATGGCACATGGATATAACAAAGATACTACTAAGATATGAGCTCCTCCCCGCCAAAAAACAACAAAATGGGCTTTAAGTCTATTCCTTGAAAACTCTAAATTATTATATGCTACAAACAAAAATATGTATCTGAAAAATATTTGTAAAGTGTCCAGTTTTGCCTATTTAAAAATTGCTTTGCACATTTGTGACACTGAAATGACAGTTTTTTCCAAAATATTAAACAAAGTTTAAAATATAATATTGTCACTGAAGAGAAACCAAGGTGGCATAAAATGAAATGTTTTCAATTACAGATATAGAATGGAAAAGTTAAATGACTCGTTTTCCTACAAAAGTGATGGAAATTTAACCTCAAAAACTGACAGTTAATGAAATCTCCAGAAAACCTATTTTGTACCATAACAACTTTCAAAGACATTTAAATGAAAAGGAAACCTAACCAAATCACTAGGCTTATCTGCATGCCTTTCACTTATTTTTTTCCTGAGAAAATGATTTCAAAGGGAAAAAAATGTAGTTTTGATTGTTACATATTTTAAATGCCAAGTGAAATGGTAGCCGAATTTAAGACCTTAAAAGGATGAGCAAAATTCCTATGATCCTCTATTTTTCACAGACTTTTGTTTCAATTAGGTAAGTTGTAAGATGCTAAAGATACTTTCTGAGATGGAAGGAAAGAATACCGTTGGTCTCTGTAACTGGCTACTTACTAGCTTCTAGGCAGGAACCACCCATAGCCACACATAGGTATGAAGGTGGGCAAGGACATCTCCCAGCTCCAAGGCAGTTTTTTTCCCCTGTACCCCAGGAAAAAGTTTCAGACATGCACTTTATCAACCATATTGTGTCCTCCTCCTCATTCATCAAAGAAGGAGCGTGGGCTAGGGAAGAGGATCAGAATACATCTCATGTGCAAATCCTTACAGGAAAAAGTTGTAAGAATTGTGAAAGCAAATGTAGCTGAAAAGATTAATATGTATGTTGGAAAATCAGACAGGAAGTAGAAAGGGGAGTCAACTCTTAGAAAGAAAGGTGCACAATAGTTTGGATCACCCATCAGGTAAGTGACAGTGTCGCCCATGTCTTTCCACACAGAGACCTGTTAGCACTACATAATTCCAAGTCCTTCCAGAAAGGATTCTAAAGAAGCACCAATTTTACTAATACCATATTTTTTTTCTGAGACCCATATTTATGAGTGTTCCATGCCTCAATCTTCAAAAATCACCTTTCCTTAAATTAGGAATACTATCAATCTTGCTCAAGAAATCACAACCCTTCTGAAAATTTAAATGTGTTGTATAAACTTCTTTAAAATATTGCTAGGTTTTGTAAACTGTCTAAAATAATTACCTCTAACATTTATTTCATTGGTATGCTTTCCTCAATATCAGAACGAGATAACTTTTTGACGATCAGGATAAAAGCAATTATGCAATGACAAATGGTGGTCTATTGCTATCATGATATTAATCTCCCAATCCTGCTTTGGAGCCAAAGTCAGAAATACTTAGTTGTTTCAGTGTAAAAAATCTAAACAACTTAACAACATGAGTTTGAGTTGAATTTCTTTTAATGACACCAATAAACACAAACGAGTAGATGCGGCGATAAATTTGCAGACATACAGAGCCAGTCAATGAATGTAACAACACCAACAATTCAATTCAAATTAATTCTGAAACAGTGTATGTGGTCTTTCTAGGGTTCCTAGAAACAACCTAATAAAGTCTGTGAAACGTGTGCATGTTTTAGATAAAAAAATGTATCATAATTTAGAATCTAATTGTTTGAATGTTTTAACATGTATGGGAAGTTTGGTCTTCAAATTTCATATAGTCAGCCACTAACAAAGTGTATCTGAAATACATAACTCCTGGCTTTTGCATGTGTTAGGCAAATTCATGCCATGATGTTTCTGAGGAAAAAAAAATAGTAGCTTAGTCTTGTTTTGCTTTGTTCATTTGGAATTTTTTCTTTAGTAGAGTTGTTGTTGCCTTGCTTACTGGGCATCATTCCATCTAGTGTGGCAGAAATATCCAGGTCCAGCTCATATCTTAAATATGTAAGAAAAATTGACATCATTCCCTCAATAGTCATAGCTTTTAAACCAAGATTTATTACATATAATTTTTTTAAGTTCAAGAAATGTGAGCAATAATAGTAAAATGAATGAAAAAAGGCAAAAGTTTAGCCTTTGTGTCTGAATTTTGACACTAAAAATTATAGAATAATGCCCATGCAAATCAGCTTCAGTGGGGCTCGCTGTAAGTAAAGCTACGCCAGTGTTTTCATACTTGCCAAGGTTTAGAGGAATTTGCCTCCAAATTCACTCTACCCCAATACTAAAGTTCAGTGTGCATCTTTTTCACTGCTTGCAGTCACACACTACTCAGGACACTGAGCAGATAGTTAAAACATCTTAGGGTTTATTAGGTTTAGATCAGCATCCAAAAAATCTAAACTGTGTTGAGAAAAATCTGAAGAGAAAAAGCCCTGCCTTGTTTTAGATATTCTCCTTTTTAAAAGAACATGCTAATAAAAAAAATAAGCATTAAGTTTTCATTATTTTGCATCTGGGCAAAGTGTTTGAAGTGGCCTGCCTAGGAAAAGCTTAAAGCAATATGGCTTTGTAGAATCCAATCTAACTTTTTTTTAGTAGTTCAGTATGTTGCTGCATTATTCCAACTCCCAGCTTCATAATGGTGACATTTCTCACCCAGCAGCCAAATTTATACTTCCGAGTTCCTGACAATCTTGTAAAAAGAGATGCGGCCAACTTCAAAGTTCCACCACCCTTAGAAGGCACATAAAATACCAAGAAGCTTAGTATCAAACCTAAAAAACACAAAATAAATGTGAAAAATCAGTGCTAGCTACCTCAAAATTTGGATTGGATTTTGTTAATGCAGAATTTCCTCAGAAAATCTCTAATCAGTGTCTGTTAAATTACTCCATCACTATAAAGGCAGGAGGATTAAAACAATTCAACTACTAGCAGTAACAATTAGAGTTCCATTTCCCTTTGATGGTGTGTCGAAAGTTAAGGAAATCAAGAGTAACACTGGCCATGAAGAATAAAAAAATTGTAATAGTTTCAGTGCAGGCCAAACAGGAATGGAGAATTGTGTTCAATGAATCTGTACAAAGTCATTTATTGTGCGATTTAATATACATTACTGAAATCCTGTGAGCGAGAAATTCATACACATAAAATTTGTAACTAGTGCATAAAGTATTTTCAAGTCGTGGCAGTTATACTGAGTATGCTAAAAATTCCATCTTCTGTATATGTGATAGTATTCAGAAGGTTTAAATCCTATGTTTTTATTTAAATTCATTAAAAATAATATGAAAAAATAAAAAGTTATGATGTTTTCCTATTGCTGTCAAAATGCATACGTATCACATACTCACCATAACATGGTTCAGCTTTCCTTATTTTTCCTAACAAGAATGCCTACTTTTCATAAATTGCCTTGATCTAGAAAAAGCATTTTTGGGAATCAGAGTTAAGATGTCTTGCACAGGGAGCAGGAGCCTGCGAGTTGAAAGAGAACTGTGAGCAGCAGCAGAGCCCCCTGGAGCTGTCACCTCCAGATTCGCTCCCGCAGACTCACCTGCAAGTTCCACACCCACCACCAGCTGCCAAGGGGATGTCCAGTGAGGGTTTCTCTGCTCCCAGCCTCACTTAACTATGATGGGAAAAGAAAACATTCCCTCTCTGGGCTCTTGTGATGACGACCTGAGCTAGTACATGGGACAGAGCACAACAGAGGAAGAAATTTAAATCTTCATTACTGCTGTACACATGGCAGGGACTATGAGAGGAGCCCCATCTCTGCTGTCATCTAAAGTTCCTGAGAGTCCTCAGTAGCCACCTGGGCCGGGGCAGTTTCCGAGCCCCCCTGAGATCACAAAGGTGGTGGACGAGTTCTGTGAACTCTCTCTCTGCCGCTGCACTGGAGCCTAGGAAAGCTCGAACAGCAGACATGGCGGTCAGGATGAGGAAGGGGTTTGAGGGTGGAAACTAAATTCACTTCTTCACAAAGATGCAATTGAATAAGTCAAGATTAGCAATGCTAAACTGTGGAGGATAATAAATGAGGGGAGGATGGCAGAAACTTTTCCCTTTGAAGTTTACTCTGAAGCCCACTGACTGTTGTTCTGATGCCTTCTCCACCCAGTGCCAGAGGAACAATGCCCTGGAACATGTCCACGCTGGGGGCGGCTGTGACCTACATGGCCTGTGCAGCTCCTGCAGGTCCAAGGGCTTCCCTCAATCTAGTCATGAGCCCAACACAGGCAGAGGGACCATCACACAGATGAGGCATCAGGAACCTCTGTTTTAGTTACTTTTCTTGTTGCTGAGACAAAATACATGACACCCAAAGTTAAAGGAGGAAAGGTTTATCTTACAGTTTGTAGAAGTTTCGGTCCGTAATTTGTTGACTCCAAGGCAGGGTGGCACGTGACAGAGGGGCAACAGTTCATGGCAGCAGAAGACAGCAAATGCAACAAGAGAGAGCAAGACCAGCCTCTCTCTGTCCCTTATGCAGTATCTGGGATTAGGCTGGTGTCAATCCAATCAGTGAACTGAGCCAGCAATCACCTACCCTTCATCCCAGCATTACACTATGAATCAGCCACACAGTCTAGATTCATCCACCTTCCAAAAATCCAAAGAGGCTTTGGGAGGACATCTAGATAAACACCATCACACCCTCCAAGCTCTTAAAATATATCCATTGCTCTTCCAATTCACACTACACCAACTGTTACAAGCCTGGTCTAAGTTCCAGTTATTATCCTGCCTGGATTATTACGGTTGGTTTCACCTCATGCCCTCCCAAGCCTTGATTCTCGGACCAGTAATAAGAACTCTCCTTTTAAAAGAGTGGAACACCATCCGACCTCTTTTCTCAAAACCTGCAAATGCTTGCTCTCTTTACTCAGAATAAAAGTCGAAATACTTGCAATGGCTAGGGAAGACCATGGTGACGCGATGCTTCCTACCTTACCTTACTCAGCTTGCATCTGATCCACAGCTATATCTGCTTGGCTCTCGACTGTTCTGTAGTTGCCAAGTACGGCACAGTCTCAGGATTCTTGCACGAGTTATCAATTCTGACCACATTGCTGTCTACCAAGAGAGTTGCATGACAAACTCTCATTTTCAACTTTTCCCCCAATAATGCCGATCTCAGTTATTTTATTTAAAATTGCAAATCTTCAGGCCCCTTTTATACCACTCTTCTCAAACTTCTACCCTGCTCCTTATAGCGTGATAGCATTTATAACTTGCAATACAATCTGCGATTTGCCAGTTCATTGTGGTTATGGTACACATCCTCAAATGAAATATAGGCTTCCTATTAGCCTGGGCTTATTAAGTAAGTTTGAATGACTTAATTAACTTTTGCTGCAAGTGCAATGGATATTGAAGTTCTCCACACTTCCTTATTTCCCATACTCAGATTAAGTCCGATGACATTTTCTGTCACCACCAGGTCCCTATTTGTATCCTTCTCTGTAATTGCCAGGCTGATAGGAAGGCTGCTGGAGTATAAATCAATCATTGATCAGTGATAAAGGTACACATATAGAAGCCTGTATTATGGAAGTCTTGGCTTGTAATTCTTTTTACTTACTACCCAATTTAAAAGACAGAGGCATAGGAATAGTTATCATCTGTCATTGGTCACACATTGTATAAAAGTGTAGTTAATAGCAGCATACAGGAGAATGGAGCACTACAGCAGCAGAGACTGAGTGTGCCACTAAAGCTACATAGATGCTAATGCAAACTAGATTGTCACATATTTAAAGTGTTAAAGAGAATCCCGTGGTAACCACAAAGAAAACAGCTCTTAAAATGATGCATAAAAGAAAAACATGGTTCACTTCAAAAAATTAAACACAAAAGAAGGCAATAGTAGAGGAAATGAGAGACAAAGAAGGTAAAAGAAAGACAGGAAATAATTTCAAAATGGCCGACCTAAACCCTGTCTTAGTAATTTTTCTGAATGTAAATGGATTAAATGCTCCAGCAAATTGGCAAAGATTAACAGGAATGAATAGAAAAAATAATAGTAATCCAGCTATATTCTGTCTACTAGAGACTTGCTTTAGATCCAAAGACCAAAGTAGGATGGAAAAATACATTTCATATAAATAGCAACTGTTATGGTTTATACATTCTGTCAACTTGAGAAGTCTAGAAGCTTAATTAAGTAACTGAGCAGCTCTACATCCTGGGATGTAGAGCACAAGAAGTTACCTGTTCATTGTGTCAATTTGAGAGGGTCAGAAGTTTAACTGAGAGACTCAGCAGGGAGCCAGGGTTCTTACTTTGTAAATATTCTCATCCTGTGCAAAGGAGGGCAAGGAGATTTGTGAATGCTACATCTGCCCTGAAGTCTGGGGTGGCCTGTGTACAATATAAGGGAGAAAAAGAGGCTTGCTCTTGCCCCTTTTACTCTGGCTGCTTTTGCTCGGCTGCTGCTTTGAAGTGTTGCCCCTGTGCCATGCCACTCTGCCTTGGAGCCAGCTTATTATGGACTGAAACCTCCAAAAACTGCAAGATAAATAAACCTTTCCTTCCCTAGTTTTGGATGTCAGAAGTTTTATCTCAGCAAGGAGGGAAAAGTAACTAAGACAGTAACCAAAAGAGAATTTGAGTACTATGTAATTACAATAGAAAAAATAGACTTTAACCATAAACTGCTGAAGATACCAAAAAGGATATTGACTAAAGGGCTGGGTATGGTGGCACACACCTGTAATCTCAGCCCTCGGGAGGCTGAGGTAGGAGGATTGCCTTGAGTTTGAGGTCAGCCTGGGATACATAGTGAGTTCAAATTCAGCCTGGACTACATATCAAGATCTTGTCTCAACCCCCCAAACAATATTAATTAAAATCTTAGTCAGGAACTGGGATTTAGCTCAGCAGCATAAACTCCTGCCTGTCAAGTGTGAGGTTATGAGTTTGATTCCTGGTACCAAAAGACAAAACAAAAAAAAGTGGAAAAAAAATAAAATCTTAGTCATTAAGAACATATAACAGTCTATAAATATGAGCACCTAGCACAGTAACCCAAAGTTATTAAACAAAAGTCAACAAAAATAAAGGGATAAATGAACTATTTTATAGTAATAGATGAAGATTTCAATCCTTCCACATTCAATCATGGACAGGATATGTAGACAAAATCCATAGCAAAACAGATACCATAAATATTATGAACAAACTAGACCTGACGTACATATATGGAGCCCTGTACCAACATCAGAACTTGTCTTCTAAGTGTGCACAGAACATTCTCCAAGACAGACCAGATATTATTCAATAAAGTAAGTCTCAAAATTTTAAAAGACTGAAATCATATCAAATATTCTCTCCAGCAAAGATCAAATGAAGTTAGAATTCAGTAATGACACTCACTATAAGATTCACAAGGTAAACAATGGTAATTAAACAGCACACTCTCAATTACCTGAAACGATTACTTGCATGTGTCAGTTTGGATCACAGAGTATGCAGACATTGGACTAAATACTATTTCTGGGTGTAAGGGATGTGTTTTCAGAGAAAACTGAAAGTCAGTTGCCCTCCCCATTGAGAGTGCTGTTCACGCCATCCACTGGGGACCTGAAGGTGACGAAAGATGGAGGAAGGGGGAACTTGCTTCTTCTGCCCAACGGAGATGGCTGGAATGTTGCTCTTCTGCCCTTAGACTGAGGCTTGCACCATTGCTCCTTCTGATCTTCAGGCACAAGAATGCAAGGCTGGTTTCCTGGCTCTTCATCTTGCAGACAGCAAACTGCAATAATTCTCAGCCTCCATAACCATTTGTGCAAAAACTGAAATACAAACCAAGCCATAATGAAATACCACTTCATACCTAGTAGCTATCATCAAAGACAATAATAGCTTGACAAAAACGTGGGTGAACAGAATGTAAGAAAACTGGAGTTAAAGTGAGTATAAATGCAGCCACTGTGACAGTTGGGCAGTTCCTCAATATGGTAAGCAGAAATACCATAGGATTCGCAGACATTCCAAGCAGAAGTATCTTCCCGAGGAAATGAAAACACGCATCCCAGAAAGAATATACACGAATGTCCATTGCAGCACTATTCACAATAGCCAAGAAAGTCTAAACAGACCCAACTACCTATCAGTGGATGAATGAGTAAACCCAGCATAGTATTTCCATGAAATCAAATATTATAGGACAATCTATGCAAGGAATTAAATACTGATTTGTGCTACAGCATGGATGAACTCCATGAATGGGCCCTGAGCCCATTATGCCAGATGAAGCAAGTCATTCACTAAAGACTGCACAGGATATGGTTGCAGTTGCATGGGAAATAAAGTAGATTCCTGGTTTCCTATGTGCCTAGTGCCAGAGCAGAGAGGAATGGGTGGGAGAAGCAGTGATTGCTGGTGGGCACGATGTTTCTTTTGAGTTGACTAGGGGGGTTCTAAAGTTAGATCATTGTTTTGGCTGCACAACTCTGTAAATACACTACAAACCACTCAACTGAATACTTAAAATTTGTGTAAATATATCAATAAACCTTTAAAAAGGAAAAAGGACTTCGCTGAGCAAAAGATCAATGAAGGCATCAGCAATTTATATCTTTATATAAGGAAAGCCCCGTGAAAAAATTCACCAAGTCAGCAAGACAGTTGGTTGAACAGGCCTGAAGATCTTACAGAAAAGTGGAACGATCAGTTCCTCTTTTTACAAGTGTTGCTAGCTTTTCAAATTAATACCCTCCTTTATTATGAACGTAACCCTGGAACCTGAGATAAGAGTTTCCTTTGAAAAAGATCATAGTCCGTAAGCAGAATTTAACACCAACTCAAAAGCATGTCAAAATACAGTTCAAACCATGTAATAAAAAATAGTGCATTGACTGAGTGGATTATGGAGTGTTTACAAGTAGTGCAATCTAACTGCAGTCATTTTAGCCAAAGGGATTTTATAAAAACATACAGGTAACTCACAAACCCTTTCTGAGAGGTAGATGAGCTAGCTTAGGGCTATGCAGTCACTGCAATACAAAAATCACACCCCAGAACTATTAAAGTAGTTGCACTGGCACCAAAGTGCTGGAAATAATTAATACTTGCAAACTTTTATTGTCTAAACTCAACTCCAGGTGCTGCTGTCAGGACTGTGTTGCTGTACCTCCGGAAACAGGACGCTGGAGCTACCGCTGCACCACTGTGTGTGAAGTAGATTCTTCTGCATTTCTGCTGCTTCTTGTCACCACCATTTATTTTTTAAAATTTTTTATTTTAAACAGAAAAAAAGAGATTAAAGTAAAACAGAATTTCATAACGGGCCAATAGAAGAGTAACAATAATCAACACACTGCATATTGTTGTATTCGCGGTAATTGTTTACAGTATAAGATATGGACATGAAACATTGTCCAGAAAATTATTAGCACAAAACTTTCCCCTCAATGAATCAAGAGAAACCAGCTATATGACTATCTTTTTTTTTTGTTATAACTGCTCTATTATTTTCAAAATAACATTTCACATTAAAAATGAAATCTGAAAATGACACTGTGAAAACTACTTTTCACTCAAAATTCTTTTTCTTTAACTATCTTAACTAATTTTTTATATACATGCATAATTTTCTTTCAGTTTGTCACACAAGTTCAACAATACAATGGTTGCATATGTGTGACTTATTTATTTCCCTGACAAGTATATTTTCAAGGCGCATCCATTTAAGAATGAAAATGTCTAGTTTATCGTTCTTTATAGCTGAGTAGTATTCCATTATATAGAAATACCACATCCTAGCCAGATGTGGTGGCGCACATCTTTAATCCCAGCACTCGGGAAGCTGAAGCAGGAGGATCATTGTGAGTTCGAGACCAGCCTGGGCTACCAAGTGAGCTCAAGGCCAGCTTGAACTGCATAGTGAGACCATATCTCAAAAAATAGGACCAGGGATTTAGCTCAATGGCTTAAGCACCTGCCTGGCAGGCACGAGGTTGCAAGTTCGATCCCCGGTACTAAAAAAAAAAAGAAAAAAAAAAAAGAAATGCCACATCTTTTATGTCCATTCCTCAGTCGAGGGGCATTTAGGTTGTTTCCAAGATCTGGCTATTATGAACTGTGCAGCTATAAATATAAGTGCACATATATCGCTGTGGTCTGATGTTTTTAGTTCTTTCGGGAAGATAACCAGAAGGGGAATAGCTGAGTCAAATGGGACCTCCAATCCTAGTTTTTTGAGGAATCTCCACACTGACTTCCACAGTGGTTGCACCAGCCTGCATTCCCACCAACTGTGGAGAAGGGTTCCTTTTTCTGCACAGCCCCTCCAAGCGTTTGTTATTGGTTGACTTCTTGATACTAACCATTCTTTCTGGGGTGAGGTGGAATCTCAGTGTTGTTTTCATTTGCATCTCTCGAATTTGTCACCATAGTTTAGGGTTTCAACCCAAAGCCTTGGACAGCTGCATCAGATGGGTGTGACCTAAGCTAATGTGCTTGCACCTGGCTGCAAGATCAGTAAAAATGAGCATCGAATTTTCTGCTAGTAAAGTGGGAACAGAATCTGCTTCATAAAAATGGAAATTTCTGAAACACGGATTCTGGGTATTCAATGAGAATGACAAAAACCTATGGTAGTTACCAGCAGAAAAGAAAATATACCTAAATGGTAGGTATAAGCTTTGGTTAATAAAAGTATAGTTTATTGTTTCCTTTTCTTTTTCCGTGTCAACTATGTATTTCTTAATAAACGTGTACTGTGTAAGTAAAAAAAAAATTACAAGAGTATTATTTTGAAGAACGGACTGAATATTCTTTTTTAAATGAATCACATTAAATGCTTCAAGATTATTGTTGCTGTGACTTGCAAACATGAAAAACAATTGCTATATGCTTTAAAGGTTAGAATAATTGGCTATTGATAGGCAGACGATATCATAATTATGGGTAATTAACATAATCACTGTCTAGATCTAATGTCACACTCACAAAGGTGCTGTGTAAATTAAAAAGCAACTCTTGTGATTGTAAGAAGTCATAATAGCCTACTCAGTCTCCTCCTACAGAACTGAAAACTCCACCTGCCAGACGTTTCAGGAGGACAAAGTAAAGGCTTCTTTTGATTAACCATTCATTTTACTAACAATGAAACATTCTCAGATTATAACAAAATTACCACAGTTAAATTTCTGAAATACATGGGAAAGGCTATCAAAAAGGATCTTAATTCATGGATAAAAAGTCATTAATTAGAGTTCTGTCCACTAGACTATCATTTTTCTTATCACAAAGAAATGATAAATATTTGAGGGGATAGGTAAACCAATTAGACTGATTTGATTATTCTACAGTGTATGCACGCATCAAAAGATCACATTATCCTTCATAAATGTGAACAAATACTATTTTTGAATAAAAATAAATAAAGCTAGAAAAGAATTCTCCTCTGCACCAGAAATAACAATTGCTGAGTTCCTCCTTCTTCTAGCCTCCAAAGGCGTGAGTGTGGATCTCTGGGGGACTTTATCAGGAGCGTTAAAAGCATGCAGTTATATATAAGACTAAGAAAAACATGAAATCATTTACAGTTTCAACTCTTTGCTGCAAAAAATAGCAGCAACTCCAAAACTATACATGGCCCTTTCAACCTGGCACCATAAGTGCTCAGATGCATGAGCACGGTGAATGGAACATTCACAGGAGCAGATAGAGCTGACTGACTTCAGAGTGCGTGGTCACAGCAGCAACGGACTGAGCACTAAGGAAGCCACTGAGAACCTGCAGCTGTGAAGGAGAAAAGCAATGAAAAAGTTTTGAGACAGAGCAGGGGAGGCTCCGGATCTGTGGAGAATAGAATGGCTATTTTATGCAAGAGAACATGATTCAAAAAGTTGGTTAATAAAAATACAGGCATCTTAAAGACAGTTTTTCTATATGTCTATATATTCAAAGAATTGAGGTTAACATGCAATCTTGATAAATATGGTTAAATTCTGCACAAGTCATCTTTTCATCATGGTGACTAAACCCCCAACAAAAACAATTTAAAGGAGGAAAGAGTTATCTTAGCTCAGTTTCACAAATTTCAGTCCATGATTGGCTGGCATCAAGGCAAAAACCTCATAGCTGAAGAAAAGCTGCTCAACTTACCAGAGTCAGGAGGCGGAAAAGGAAAGAGCCAGAAAGAACATGTGACCTTCAAAGCCATGCCCATGGCCTCCTTCAGCTAACGAGAGCCCAACTACTATACTAATCAGCCCATTCAGCTAAGAAATCATCAAGTGCCCTCATGAACCAATTGCCTTCCAATGCCTATCTCTGAACACATGAGCTGCTGGGGATAATTTTTAACCTAAACCGTATCATTTCATGCCTGACCCCAGTGTTTCACATCCATCTCATTAAGCAAAATGCATTTATTCTAGCTCTAAGAGTTGGCGAAGTCTCAACCATTCCAGCATTTCTCAAAAGTTCATGTCCAAAGTCACCCTTCTGAAACTCAAGCTGGCTGTTAGCTCTGAGATCTTGTGAAAACTAAAAGACAAGTCCAAAGATTCAATAGCAAAGGGCAGGCATTTCCATTGCAGAAAGGAGAAATGGGGGGATAGAAAGAAATAGGATCAAAGCAAAACCAAAACCATGTGTGGAAAACATTAAAGCTTGTGTCTCAATGACTAGCACCTGAGGCACACAGCAATGAAGATGAGTTCCAAGGGACTCGGGCAGCCCCATCTGTATGGCCCTGCCAACTGTAGGCCTGATAGCCACTCTCTTGGGCTAGCTCTGCTCACTGAATACAGTTTTCCTTGGTACACATTCAATTTTCCTGGCATCTACAACTTCCTGGAGTTTTCAGCTTCAGCTTCGCTCTCACACCTGTACACACTGTGTCTCTGACTCTAATCTTGTCGAAGGCCTTCCTTTGAAATCTACGTGGATGCTTCCATGACCCACAATTCTTGCATTTTGGAGGCCTGAAAAACCGACAGCACATAGATGATGCCAAGGTCTGCCACCAGCTGAGCAGCAGCCAGATTCTCTTGGACCCTGCCTGCAGCAGACTTCAAGTTCCTGCATGGCTGGACTCTAGGAAGCACCTGCTCAGGCGGCCCTGAAGACACAGGGTGGCCTGGGGCTGTTCTCAAAGCAAAGAATTCAGCATCTACAACTTCCTTGGCTTCGACTTTATATCTGCTTCTTTTCTGGCCAAACTGAAGGTTTTAAAAAATATTTTGGCTCTGTTTTCCTTCAAATTCTCACCATAAATTGGCCAATAGCAGTTAGTAATACCCATGCCACTGCCTGAATGTTGTGTTGCCTTGAAATTTTCTCTACCACATTAATCAGTCTGCCACCGTTAAATTTAGCCACATATGAAGTCTTACATGACAAAATGTAGACAGGTTCTTTGCCGGAACATGACATGGATGTCCTCTAGTCCAATTAGCAGTTACCGTCTTCTTTCCCACCTAAAACCTCACGAGTACAGTCTTTACTCTCCCATTTCTATCAGCATTCCGATTTTCTGAGCTTGTATCAGAATCACTCATTAAACTCTGTGTATAGCATTCTAGGGCTTTGTAGCCCACATCTTCAAAACTTTCCAAACTCTCCCTGCAAACCAGTTCTAAAAGCTTCTGAACAAGTTGGTCAGGTACAGTCACAGCAGCAACCTCTACTTCTGTGGTACCAATATTTCATATTGGTCACCTTTGAATCACTGTAGCCAAAATACCTGACATGCACGGTTTCCAGGAGAAAAGGTTCATTTTGGCTCATGGTTTCAGAGGTTTGTGTCCATGGTTACCTGGCTCCAAAGAAGAAACACCATGGTAGGAAAGCGTGGCAGAGGAAAGCTGCTTGCCTCAGGGAAGTGAAACGAGCAGGAAGAGCTATAGAGAAAAAAGAGGGCCAGAGACAAAAATGCACTCTTCCCAGGTATGCCCACAGTGACCTCCAACCTGGCTCCACCTCTTAACAGCACCTTCAGCTAAGATCTGACCAGTGGATTGATTCACTGAGTTTAGCACCCTCAATTCTGTATGCATGAGCCTTTTCTGGGAAATTTTTCATCCAAACCATACCAAATACTACAGAATAAAAAGATATGGCTGAAATTAAATTTTTTCTGCTTACACAATAAAAGCAAGTCAGAAAACAAATAGCAAAAATTCTCTAGCCAGCATTTGATCCCTTCATTCCAAGGCCTTGTAAGCATAGACCAGAATAACACTACTTCCTAACTCAAGAATAGCAATCCAGGCTAAGGTGGACCCAAAACTTGTAACATTTCCTCTGTCTCACCGAAGCATACCTGACTTCTCCACAGGTTCTATCTCCATCCACCTCGCTGCTTCAGGCTGATTCGACCCATCCTACCTCAGGTATTCTGCGCTGCTCCCTCCCTGGCTGGTGTTCAGGTCTCACCCTACCTTTATGGGCAATACTCATGTGGTGAATGGCAAAGAGAGACAGGACCACAAACCCAGGCAAGGCTTTAAGAAGAACATGAATGCCAGGTATGGTGGTGCACACCTGAAATCCCAGCACTTGAGAGGCTGAGAGGCAGGAAGATCACCACAAATTCAAGGCCACCCTGGGCTACATGGTTGAGATCCTCTCTCAAAAAAGAGGAAGGAGGAGGAGGGAGAAGAGAAAGAAAAGAAGAAGGTGAGAAATTATTTCTTAGCCCTCAACAATTTAAAGGACAAGGTGATAGCATGGAGTTTGTGCTGAAATTGTCAACATGGGCAGCTTACCTACTTCAAGGAAAAAGCAAGAATAATCCTAAAAATCAGAGTGCTGTCTACTTAAGGTCAAAAGCTGAGATCCAAGATGGCTGAAGAGGGGGCCTTGCACATACTACCTTTTCCACAAAGAATCAAGGTAACAAGTGTATGGCTGTACTGTGAGGTGAGGAATTGTGAGAAAACGCTGTAAATGAGCAAGAGAAAGA
>RJWM01014269.1:0-50942 GCA_004363535.1 Dasyprocta punctata | reverse complement strand
AAAAAAACCAAAAAACAAAAAACGTGTGAGTGACTTGCTACATACATTTTTTAAAGTTAGATTCTGTAATTTTCATTATTTAACAAGTGAGATTAGGTTTCTAAAGTAATGAAAGCTTTTCTTCTCAATTTGATTTTCTAGTATTGTTTTGTCACAATATAGTGGAACATATTTTACATTTGGATGTTAAAAAATTACAGAATAGAAAAGATGACCTGGACACACATTTAACATAAAGAAATTCATGAGATTATATTAATATCAGGAAAATAGATTTCAGAAAAAAGAATACTACTAGAGATAAAGAAATATATTAATGATAAAGTATACAAATTTCGAATATGTATATACCTAATAAGAGAGTCCCAAATATCAAATCCAAAACTAGCAGAAATGCAAAGATAAAAAGATAAATGTATAACTTCAGCTGAAGAACTTAACCCTCAGTTTTTTCCTGTGGCCTCATATGACCTTTCCTATCTGTACATGTACTCCTGTACATCTTCCTATCCCATAAAGGACATCAGTCCTGTTACAGTAAGTCATTCTTCCCATTTATGACTTCATTTGCTCTCAGTTTTCTACTTAAATCCCCAAGCATAGTTATTTTGGCGGTGAGGTTTTCAAAATATGAATATTAGAGTGACAAAATTCTGCCCATAACTTTCCACTCTCTGGTTGCTAATATTTACATCCTTCTGTAATCCAGTACAGTCACACTATGATGACTGTGTGACACTTTATATGTCAACAAGACTGGGTTAAGAAATGTTCAGAAAGCTGGTAAAATGTTAAATTTGTGAGGATGTTTTGAAAGAGATGAGTAGTATGAATAAACTCTACACACTCACCAATGTGAGTGGCACCATCCAATTCTTTGAGGGTCCAAATAGAACAAAACAGGAAAGGAGAGGTGAATATTTTGTCTTCTTTAGATGACACATTCAATTTCTCCTGAACTGACCTTCAGGCTATGGTGCCTATAGCAGCAGACCCAAGTTTCTCAAGTCTTCAGCTTCATACCAAGAATGACACCATTAGCTCTCCTTGTTCTCAGGACTTTGGGCTAGGATTTAGTCATGGTATTGGTTTTCTTGTTTCTCCAGCTTGCAGTCAGCATAGGGATTTTTGGCTTTTGTAACAGTACAAACCATTTCTTACCATAAATTTCTTATTTCCTCATATCTTATTTACTTGGCATCTCTGGAGAACCCTATTAAAAATACACCCCATCCCAACAGCCCCCAAAATCTTAAACTTATTCTAGCATGAATTCCAAATCCAAATTTTCATATCAATATTAACTAAATCAGGTCTTGGTGACATACAAAATATGTGTCATCCAGGGGGATATTTATTCTCCAGCTGTGAAACTATGAAACCAGGTTAGCTATGTGCTTCCAAAACACAATGGTGAGACAATCATAATACAGACATTTCCATTTCAAAAAGGACATGTAACAAAAGGAAAGAAGTGGTGGGTGCCAAGCAAGTTCAAAACTTGCAAGGCAAGGCTGAAAAATAATTGATTTTAGTTTAACACTCTGCTCTCTGGGTGCACAGGGTGTCAGTGTCACCTAGACAGACCTGAGCAGCAGTCTTGTCCCTGTAGTTCGGGACAATGGACTTGCCTCATGACAGTGGACAGAGGCATCCTGACCCCAACTGTGATACCCAGGAGGAAACAATTTAGTTGCCTGGCCTTGTGGTGGAGTAGGAGCCCCAATAATTACTAAATTGCACTCAGAATTATTTTCCTTTATCTTAAGAATGACATTTATTTGAAACTGGATATTGCTATTGTTCCATCCTGTAGAATCTCAGAAATCTTACAAGCTTTCCTTTATTCAGTCTTGTTTTCACCATCATTTCTAGTTCCACAATGCTGTGGTCATTTTTAAAAATGCAATTGGGCACATTATATAGGGTTAGCAAGCCCTGCGTATTATAAATCAATATCTTCTTTTTGGCTTACTGCTAATCACATCTTCTCTTGCAGTTTTGTGTCATAGCAAGTAATCAATCACAAATGTTTTTATTTTACTTCAGAATCACTGAAAGGGTAAGGACAGAAGCCAACAAGAGTTTATTCGTGGCTCAGCAATTTGAAGATTTATTGGATACCATTTATATTTAATCTAATACACTTACTTATAAAGGCAAGAGTTTCAGTTATTCGACTTATTTTTAACCTTGAAGGTGGCTGGCTATAATAAACTGAGAAAAGTAGATAAGCATAATAAGCTCTGCTTTGGAAAATATTTCAAAGCAAACTAAAGTCCTCAAATTATTCCATAGCTAAGCACTATAGATTGGTACAAACATGTGACTTGTTTTCTCAAGTCATTATGCTGAAACTAAATGCATCTGAAATATTTAATAAGATAAATAATAAATTTAATAAAAGAATACATTTGGTAAAATAATACTTTTCTTTGGCTTAAAGCATGCATTTGTAAAATTAATTGTTGTTATAGTGTGGTCAGATGGCCCCCACTTAAGCCTCATGTAATCATGGACGGGGCTGAGTCTGGTATTCGTGATGCTTTGTTGTCTGGTGCTGGGACTGATGGTGTGAGTGCTGCACCCACCCAGGGCTGGAGCTGACATACAGTGTAAGGGCGGGAAGAAGACACGTCCTCTTTCTCTTGCTGATTTGCACCTTGCTGTTTGTGGCGGCCATGAATGGTTGCCCTCAGTCACACCACCCTGCCTTGCAGCCAGCTGAGTATGGACTGAAATCCCCAAGAACTGTAAGAAATAAACCTTCCTTTCTCTAATTTTGGGCATCAGTTATTCTGTCTCAGCAATGAGAAAAAAAGTAACCAAGACAATTGTCTTGTAAAATTCCCTGTCTTTGCAAATCTTACCCATTGGTACCTCATTTTACAATGATATTTTTTCCCCAGAATTTTTACAGAAACTTTTAAAAATTTTATTTTACTTCTGGTATCTTTGGGGTTTTATTTAAAAAAATCATTGTTTACACCAGTGTCATAAAATATTTTCTTTTATGTGTGTGTGACACTGGAAATTGCACAGAGTCTTTGTACTGAGCTATCTTGTTGAACATTTTAATAAGGATGATTAGAAACTCACCAATAAGTCTTCTTAATTTTTTTCCTTCTTCCCTACCTCCTTTCTTCTTCACTTTTCTCTGATTGGGGTAATGTGACACAGAAAGGGCTTTCTAAATGGCTGCCTGTTGTTGAGGACTTTCCAAGTTAGATGCCAAGGAGCCTATGGTAGCTGCAGGGAGATACACATGGGTATTTTGTGCCCCTACAGGAACCACCTGCAGGTTTTTCTTTACTTTTACAGTAACCAGGCAAAGATGAAAAGCAAGGTTGTGTCCAACCACATAATAATCATGATGAGCACTAAATTTTAATTTTCACCATAATTCTGGATCTTTTGAATAAGAAGAGGAAATAGGAAATAAGAGTTTTACAGTATGGTTTCACATGAAGTGTTGAAGTGTTCCCAGCATTATTTTCCAAATATATTCTTATTTTTGTATGTGATATTCAGTCATTTAGTTTAGACAAATATGTTCTTGGTGAGTCAGAGAAAAGAAAAAGTTGAAACAAAAAGAAAATAGAATGAGCATATTAAAAAAAAACAACATGACATTTTTAGAACATGTGAAATGAATAAATTCCATCATTAGAACAGAATAATATGATAATATTCATGTATGAAATATTTATTTAGAGTTTACAGAAACCTATCATTACTCGATAGAGGCTTTTCAGAGTACTGCTTTGCCTGATAGAGTAGCATGCAGACTAAATAATGGAGTAACGTAAGGACCAGACTGTTGCTTGCCACCTGGATTTAAAGGAATAATTTATTCACCACTGGATTTTACTCAGACTAAAAAGATAAATAAATAGATAGATACATCGATATCAATCAAGTTTACAAAGACAGGTTCTTATTTTAATTTGGAACAGTTCTTTTCTTAGAAAATTTGTCAACCAAAGCACACAAATTGAATCTTGTTTATTTTATTGAAATTAAGTATAAGTGGGCATTTTCCACACCATCCCTAAAGAAATAAACAATAAGGTAAGTTGCTTTTGACACTATTTATTTTTCCAATGTGCAACTAATTAGTGAGCTCATTCTTTTAACAGCTGTCCCTGTTGTTCAGGATTTTTCTAGAAGATTAGGGCCAATAGATGGAAAATAGAATTTAAAAATCTAACAATAATAAAAATCCACAAAGCATGTCTGAGGAATTAGGTAAAAACAATAAATAAGTCATCTTATAAGAACTCAGTGATCTTGAACTTCCTTTTCCACTTATTCACATTGAGGTTGTGTTGGTTCATGTCAGTGGGAAATCTTACCCTACAATGGAAAAATATTAGAAGTGAGTCAGCCTCAAAGGGTTCATGATGAGTTTCAATAAGTATTCTGAGTTCAAAAGTCTATGGGAATCTTAGTTAAACCTTCACAATATATTGGTGCAGACCAAGGACAGAACTGGCTTCTTTCCAATATTGCTTTAGCATCTTCCGTCCTGATCAGAATGTTAACTTGTAAGTTTTCTATATTCCTTAAATTTAATATTTTTTCCATTCATGCTCAGTGGATATTCCTTCTTTACAGAATTAGTAAAGTTGGAAATAAATTTACATACACAGAAGGTATGCAGTGATAGAAAAAAGTAAAAATCAAATGCCAGAGAAGTAAAATTTACTATTTTAAAACCTCTGATTCTAAATGAGTGGGATACATACATTGGAGGAAAGAAAGTTAAGACTTTCTAACACTTTATAAAAATTCTGAGCAGTAATGTTTAATCAACTGGTTACATACACTACATGTCATTTGATTAATATCTTTTTGAAAAAATGCACTACTGTGCATTTCCAAGCAAAGTCCAACCATTATCTGTTTATCATTTTTTAAAGAAAATTTCATAAACTATAATCCAAGTAATTTTAAGAAAGTGATATGGAGATTGGGACTTTTTAATATCAATAATTCTATTTTTGGATCAATAATTCTATTTTTGGATTCTCATTTTACAGAAGCCAAATCTCAACATAGATTATCTTCTGTCTCAGATTAATTAATGTTCTAGTCTTGATGAGGCAAAATTCCATGTTAGTGTCTTCTGAAGAACAATTTAGAAAGAAACAGGCAATAGAATGGGCTCTTTTATAAGTTGCCAGTGGATGCCCTGCTAACTTCTTTTTGCAACTTTTAAAAAATACTTGATTTGTATAATAATCATTAATGGATAATAAAAATAATTAGGTGAAAGATTCTTAGTATACACACAGGAGTTCAAAATTTTATCCCAGATATTATTCTCTGGCCACAAAAGGAAAAAGATATAGCTACAAAGGAAGGATCCAGCAGTCACTCTCTTAACAGAGTTCAATGTTGGCATCATTAACAGCACAGCAACCAGGCATCACATGTGTCTTACCATGATACAGTATGAGGCATGTAGCAGCACTTAACAAAGCATTATGTCTCCTCATACCATAAGACAAAATATAATATTTAATCCACTTCTTGTTCAGATAAGATATTTATTTTTAGAGTATTGGGAGAAATTCAAGATGGAACAGGTGTATAACAATAGATACAAAGAACTATTGAATTTGTTAAACAAAGATGTTTTCTTCTTTAGAAAATGTTACATTTAGAGATTATGGATAGCAACTCAGTGGTAATGATGTTAGTGCCAATTTTTTTACACACAAAGGTAAATTAATAAGGTAATTGCCAGCTACTAATCATATTTGTATACATATATCAAGTAATTTTTGAGAGAGAGTGAATTTATGGAGTTGGCCCATATTATTATGGTAGCACCAAGTGAAATACCCAGGGTACAGCAAGGAAATACCACCATTATAGTTGAAGTTTGAGATGTCTGAAGGCTGTGGTGGCAGAATTTCCTTTTGCTCATAATAAATCTGTTTTTATTCAGGCCTTCAAATGATTGGATGAGGCCCATCCACATTATGGAGGGTAGGCACTGTACACATTTTGTTTATTTACTTAGTTCATTTATTTAGATGTGACACTCATCCAAAACACTTTCATAGAAACATCCAGAATAGGATTTAACCAATATCTGTACCATGTGGACCAGCCAAATTCACATATAAAATTAATGACCACAATGGGTATCTCAGAATTTATTGGGTTATTTTTTCTACTTTTCTAGAAGATTCAGAATTTTCAAAGTAAAAGTCTGAGAAATATTAAAAACTTATTTTATGAGTATCTGATGAAGTGGTAACAAGCTTAAGTTTTTTTTTTTTACTAGTTTCATGAAAAATTAAAGTGGATTCTGACAAAAAGAGAGAAAAGTTGTTATTATTACTACTCACTGTTGAAGCTTGTCGATGACATGTACATAAAACTCTTTAAAGCATTATATAGAGAACAGGAAGAAAAAGAGGAAAAAAATTAAAGACTTTGATGTTTTAAGTAGGAAAAACAGATGTGAGAGGTTCAATGGTTTAAGTTTCTGGTATATTTTATGCTACATCTGTGAAGGAAAATTTCTAATCCAATAGAAGGTCCCAAGAGAGTTAATTTTTTAAAAATTGCAAGTCTGAATTAATTATTTCATTCAATAATATTTTATATGGATACATTTAAACAGGATTTGAAATATCTTGTGGTCTCATGGCTTGTGGTGTTGAGATAAATTTCACTGAAGTCATTTGAATGCTTTATTTTCAGTAATTGCAGAAAAGGTTTTCCCAGCCAGTTCAAAATTCTTGAGAGTTAGGATGGTATGATTACTCTTGAGCTTTCTGACAAAGCTCAAGTGAGAGAGAGGGGGCAAAAAAGCAAAAAGTTCTTGATATTATTTGTTAAAACAGTCAACAACCTATGTAAATTGTTTTAAAAGGAATAATGCCAGTATGAGTAATTTTGAGAAACCCTGCAAGTTGGAATTACCTGTGCTCCCTGAAGAGCTGCCACTGATGAGAAGAAAGTGTCACCACTGGGTCATGAGAGCAAGAATAGGAGGGAGATGGAGGCAGCCATCTAGTCCTTTATCTTCCTCTAGGCTTTCAGGTTCCGGTCAGCACCCCCTACTGACAAAATCCAACAAGGACACAGCTGAGCAAAGGTCAAATATGGTTTACAGACTTCCAGCCTCAGCATCACAAAACACAGTGTAGAAGTCTGTATTTGAAATTTACTCAGCAGCACGCCTGTCACTGATACCAGAGCACTTAATATGATTAAGAATATTAATTTTTTGTTAGTTAAAATCACTTCCTGTAGGATATTGAGACAATTATACATGCCATAGTAGTGCTGGTCTTATTTTCTTCTACTTTGTCTCTTTAGATTTCCTTGGGCCATTTTATATTTACTACTCCTTCCTTCAAAATAGTCTAAAGGAGACATGGGGAAGAATAGATATAACAATACGTGCAAATTACATTATGAACAGATGATTAGAGACCAAGTCAATCCCTATCCAATTTTCCAGAAAATGAAGATTTTTAGTGAACTCAAATGTGTTTATCTTCTTTATGTTTTGTTTTTCGTTTTTTTTTATTTTAAAGAGAATAAAACAAAACAATAAAACAAAACAATGAAAATGATCTTGGATTTCAAAAACAGGACAGTAAGAAATCAACATTAGTTACTATATTGCACATTGTTATCCACTAAATAGTTGCTCAGATTTTATCTTTAACATGATATTTAATCACTTATCCAATCGTCCTCTCAAAGTGTGAAGCACAGCAAATATGGCCATACAAACTAAGTTATTATCCAAAACTTCTGCAAGAACAACTTTTTACTTGATATTGAGACATAGAATGTCTGTATTATATTTGGCTGCTTATTTAATTATAAAAGATTGTCACTCTTCATCTGCAGAGTACTACATGATTTTGAGTAACCACATATGCAGATTAAAAATATTATAGTCAATAATTTATATGTATATCACTTAAATATATAATGATTTCTGTCTCTGTTAAATGTAGACAAATTGTGTTTATAGATTCTTACAGAGACTCTCATATCCATCAATATAATTTAAAGCAGAAAAAATAAGACATGGTAAATTCAGATACTACTATCACACCTTGTTCTTCCATTAATAAGGACTTAAATAAATTACCACCTACAGGGTTTTGTCTTCCTTTAAATAGTGCCCATAGCCACCTTAGTCTGTAGGAAACTAATACTTGAATCTCAAACTTGTGTCAGGCACTATATTGTAACAGACAGTTAGAAGATCTCAAATAAGTAACTTCTTTTTTCAGATAACAGAAAAGAAAGCTAAATTTAAAAAAATGGCAAAAGGAAAGATCGAGACCATCAACACTAACTATTCTAACTTCCTAGATACCATAAAATAATGTGATCATGTGTGTAAATTATAGGTGCTACATAAATGTATGAAATCAATATAACATCTCATTCTGTTTTATTGTTTTAAATCAAGCAAGAGATTTTAAAAAAATCTATCAAGTTGTGTGCAGCAAATTTTAGCATAAAAATTCCATTTAACAGGAAGATGGCTCTTCCTCCCCAAATCCCAAATTAGTCTGCTATGTTTTATTTTTTCACACAGATAGAAATTGACTGGATATAACCCAGCTTTTTGCTTCCCACTTCACATTGCTGCATGTTTTTACAGCATACTACTATTTGATTTCCAAACAGTATGAGCAACTTGAAATGAACTATATTTTCATTATTGTCCCAAAAGGTGGAAACAACACAATTATAGTGTGGTTGCCCTGCAAATTTAATTAGCATTATAATTTCAGCAAAAACTTTATTATTATTATAGTTCTTCAAACTTTCCTGCTACTATTTATAGACTTAGCCTCAAGCTCTACCAATGAGTTTCTTGTAAAGAGTATACATTGGTAACAAAAAATAGAAGAAAAGGATACATGAGAAAGAGAAAAAAATGATGGTTCACGTTCTATAGTCCTTTCAATGAGAATACACATTGTAAATTAGTACTCATGAGAAACCATAAACGAAAAGCAAATTACTTCAGATAAAATAATTGCTGTTTGAAACTTGATTATATATTATCAACTGGAAGTCACTATTACCTAAATGGTCATAGCAAGCTGAATACAAATTTTTCTCTCCTTATTTCACAGTTGTTTCTCAGTGACAAAGAAATACCTGTTTTCGATATACTCATGATTATTGGTGCCAACCAAACAGCAAAACTTCTGTTAAAATAGAAAGATAGGCTGAATAGAGGTAAACTTTCCCAAAGATTTTTTTTCCCCTTCAACCTGGCAAAATTCAGGTCAATCAATTCGAACTGCATGTGAGATTGAGCTATAGAACAGTTATAGTCGGGCCAAATCCAAACCAATTTTAATCCTTCAATATGTCTGCTGACCTGAATAAACCCAATCAGAAAGCTTTATTCATTTCCAACTGGGAAAAATCCCCATTCTTTTATTGCATCTACCCTCTCCTTATCGGGGCCATCAGGAGAAAAGGAATTATCAGAATAGATCATGATCCTGATTCCACAAACTTAGAATCAGCTTATTCAGGTAAGAGTTAACACATTTCATAAGGTAGCCTGTAAAAGAAATTGCAGTCATTGCCCTACTAAACTTTGGAAGGAATGAAAAATCTTAGTCTTTGGTGCTGTCAGACTGACACCATTCATCATTCTTGAATTGGCTTTTGGCTGTAAAATAAATAAAACAAACCAGTCCCTTTCAGACCCCTACTGTAGCTTGTCTTGGTTTTAGAGTTGATAGAAGAAGAAGAAGAAGGAAAAAAAAAGATTTCAAATGTTTAATACTCCCCTGACTGCAACTCACTCTGGAGTCAAACAATCTCAAAGAGTTACTGAAGTGGCTATTGATTGCAAACTTTGGGGCTGTTTGCTGTTTGATTTTTCAATTTCCAAGGAATGAGGTGAAATTCACATCTCTCCAAAAGAAAGCATGCTTTGGTTCCTGGAAGCCAGAGTTTACGTGACTTGAGTTCATTTGGAGAGAATAATTTATGTTGGCATGAATAAATAATAGCAGGGAGTTCTAACTGTCCAAACATGATATATAATACTCTGAGAAAAAATTTGGACCATGTTGTAATGTCTCCTGTATTTTATCTTAGGAGCAGTTATAAGACCTAAATCATTTCAAAATCACCTACCCCAATTGGTTTTTTTAAAGTTGGATTTGTCATACAGCATTCTGGCATTTGTTGGAGACACAGGGGCATCTTATGTTGTAATCAACTGTCTCCTCTGGAAGCTTGCCTGGGTAACTTGAAGGCAAATGATTGACAAAGGATGTCAGAGTGACACTGAGCTCTTTTATTGTCTTTCTTCATGAGAAAACAACAGATAAATAGGCAGTGAGTTTTAGAGAACCACAGCCAACTTATTTGGTGTGAGAGAGCAAATTTCTGCACTTTAATTTAATTTGTAGATGGAAATCTCCCCACCTGTTACAAATTAAGCCTTACTTGCTTCTTTGGTAGATATATATATTCTAAGTACATTTTCAGGCTCTGTTCTTTTTGTTCACATTAAATCTTAACTGAAAGAACTCCTTTGAATTAACCTCGTGACAGTTGAGTATCGGGCATCATTCTCCTTGAGTGTTTCTTTCTACAGATTAGAATTCTGTATGTCAGGGTTGGGAAGAATATTTACAAATACTTAAAACCTAATCAATGCTCTTTAATTCTAAAGATGAAAGTATGGCACTTGGACAGGAGAATGATTTAGACTAGGTTTTATTTCAATAAATTACCAAAATAAATAAGTAAATAAATTGCATAGCTCAAAAGAAAGTATATGGACCAGGGTAGTGGAGATACTAGTTTTGGTGCCTTCTGCATGCATGAGCTGTGGCCAAATGAGCAGTACTTTGAACCTTAGTTTTCTTATCTAGAAAGTTAGGAGAATGGGCTGAGATTCTGTCAGGCACTAAAGTTCTGTGGTGAGCTACATTTCCATGTTGAGCTATTTCGTATTTTACTGTTTTAAAGGGACTACAGAACTTTCCTTAAGGAGCACTTTTAGTAGAAGTATTTGTATGTAATGGAATTTTACAATGATGTGGCTTCATGTTTACACTGACTGTTTCACCAACACCTGCTGTCTTTCAGAAATCTCTTATTCCTACAGAAAATTAGAGATTCTACTTGCAATTGCAATGTTGAAAACTGTTACATTAGTGAAGATGTTATTGAAATTCACCATGATTTCTAAATTTACAATGCCAGTTCATTACTAAACAGATGGGAAGACAAATATTCTTATTATGTCTATTATATAATGTGTCTACTGCTGTGATATGTTGCAAAATGATTTTCCACTAAAAGGTAGCAAATGGAACCTATGAATGCTACTAGGAAAAAAAAAGGATCTTTGAAAATGTGTTTAAATTAAAGATCTTGCAACGGGGAAATTGTTTTTCAGGATTATACAAATGGTGCCTAAATGAAATTACATGTACCTTTATAAAACAGAGGCAGAGGCAGATCTTACACAAAACAGAAGAGAATAAATGAATGTGACTATAAAGACAAACTAAGTGACATGGCTACAGAATGGAGTTAGCCACCCTCAGAAAGGTAAAAAATGTTCTTTGCTACAGATACCAGAGGGAATGCAGATCTGTAATATCTGATTATATTTGGTTTTAGACTAGTGATGCTAATTTTGGACTTCTGACTTCCAGAAGAATTCTTTGTGACAAAATACATGCATATTATTTTAAGTGACTAAGATTGTGGTAATTTACTGCAGTGACCACAGGAAAACAATGCAGATGTCAATATTTCTTTTTACTTTCAATACTGAAAAACATAGATAATGCAAGTGTTGATGCCAGCAAATAGCTGGGCTATAGGCTTCTATTTGCTGTGTCTTTCTACAGATTTCATACATAATGAGAGTTTTTTGAGAGAAAATTCCTAGAGAAATTTTGTGTTCATAAGGGCATGGTCCATCATTTATGCCTGATAATGGAGTTCACATAGCTGAACATTTTTTGTGTGTTGCTTTGCTCTCCAGGAAGCTGAATGTGACACCATGACTTTTCTTTCTTATATGTCTAGTGGGTAGTCCACTAAATGGATGTCTTAAATATAGTCTCAATTCAGTAAATAAAGTGTCTGGTCTTATATTAATAAAAATTACAAATGAACTACAGTCAAAATTTGTCCTCCAACCCTAGCTGTAGCCAGTCTCATATGTTGTTTCTCCTTCCAGATACCCTAGCCACTGTGTTCTGTCAGCTCCCTTCATTTTCTAGATTCTGTTTCTTATTCTAAAGGGTTAAAAAGGAGGAGGAGGAGGAAGAGAGACAGGAAAGTAAAGATTTGGGAGAGTTTTGACTTGAATTGTATCACTTTTAGCTCTGTGCTAGGCTATGTGCTCACTGGGCCTAACAGATGATAATTCCTTCCTGGTGCCCATTCATATGTTCTCGGGGCTTCTCATCACTTTCTTTGTTTCCTTGACACCTGTGGATTCACTAATCTCACTTTGAGGGTGTCATGAAGACTCATGATGCATCCACAGGTCCCAGGCATCCAGCTTGACATGTTTTGCTTCTTTGTTTCGTTTGTCAGCTCCTAGAAGGTGACCCCAGGCAGAACCATTTGTTTTGAGAATCTGAGAGAGTGGCCTAAACGCCACACAGGAGCGGTCTCCTGACTCTGTTTGAAAGCAGTTTTCAGATCATCTCCAGATTATATAGAGTGTAATCCAGGATGCTGTCCAATGAACTATCTCAGCATAACTTGTAACCTGCTTTGTAGATTTTTCAATTTCAGGGACCAAATGTTAGAGCTATCGGAGTAATCCTCTTGAAACATGTCATTCCTTAAAAAATCTGAGGTGAGGCAATAAGCACCTTTTATATTAGGATGAGTTAAAATGGTTTTCCCCAAAGATATTTTAATTTAACATCTTACTCTTTCTCCATATTCTTTTTTTTTTTCATATTGAGGATTGAACTCACGAACTCTCACTTGCCAGACAGGTGATTACACTGCTGAGCTATATATCTGGTCCTCTTTCTCCACATTATAACCCCCTTTATTTGGTCCACAATTTGCTGAGAAGGCTTAATAGTCATGGAATTTGTTCATAAAAATGTTGTTTGAATATCTGCGTATATATGTTCCCCACAGCCCTCTACTCTCTCTAGTGTTGACAACTCAATTAGTGGGTTGCAGCCAAACATTTTAACTTGTAATCTCCACCCTGGTTGAGAACAGAATCACATAAACAAATCATTCTTGAGCACTATCTTAATTACTTTCTCATTGCTGGGAATAAATATCCAAAATCCATAAATTAAAGGAGGAAAGGTTTATTATAGTTCACAGTTTGTAGAGGTTTCAATCCATAGCTAGCTGATTTCAATGCAGGATGTTGCTGCAGAGGGCCATGGCAAAGGAGAAGCAGGTCATGGCATAGCAGGTAGGAAGCAGAAAGCCTTCCTTCTTTCCCTTTTTACTCCACCCAGGCTGTAAGCCTATTGGTTGGTGCTGTCCTCTCCAGTAAATCCATCACCCACACCCAGAACCATGTTAAATCAATCAATGAACTAATTCGGTTGCCACACACCCATGATCCAGTATCACACACCCATGATCCACTCACTCCCAAAAGCCCCAACTATGACTGCATGACACATTGAGGGGCTTGTAGATACAAACCACAACACACACACATGACTACTATACCCCTCCCCAGGTTATGAATCACAATCTCTGTTATTCTGTGACTGTGTATTCCAGTTGTGGACAGTTCAAGAGAAATTCTGTATGACAAGATTTTGCTTTATTGATAGGCATACTACCACGTTAAATGAATTAAACTAGTCTCAGAATGTCAAATAATCACTTGTTTTCCTTCATATTTGAAATATTGAAAGAGAGAGAGAGAGAGATTTAAGGTAGAAGGGAGATAATTAGAAAAGAGGAGGTGATTGGGGAGAGGAAGGAGAAAGGAAGATGGAGGACAATAGAGGTAAAAATAAATTATGCATGTATATATCAAAATAAAACCCATTTTAAAATAATAACTAATATACATTAAAAATAAAGAAAGAAGTTTTAGTGCTTGTGAATATTTTTGTCTCTTTTGGTGAAAATGTCATAGATTTGAATTACACTTTTATAAATGGTTTATTAATAAATGAAGTTTTATACTAGTAGATGATTTGGATATTTATTTTAATTTCCTTTTATCAGAGTCCTTTAATGGATAGTCAAATATGTAACACATGCATCCATAAATACTCGTCATTGCTGAAGCTATTAGTGGTGAAATCATGTTTGCAACGTTCAATTCAGATACTTTTTGAGGGATTATATTCTGTAAACAAGCAATGTTGGAACATGTTTTGATTTACTTCCACATGAATAAGAATTTCTAGGAAAGTCTGCCCTTAATGTGTACAATAGTATTAAAACTTTAGCTTTTGTAATATTTTAACTGAGAATCATAGTTGAACACTTCAGGCCACCAAATGAAATTTATCAGGAAGAAAAGCATTTGCTCTGCTGATTTTTCATGCCGTCATTCCTTGGAATAGTATGCAGGAGCAGATGATATCACTGTGAAGAGCTGGGCAGTGTCAGCTAAGAGCTACCAAATCAATCAGGAAACTAAAAGATATTTTACAGATAAAAGAATGACTGGATATGTGATTCAGTACAAAGGCCCTAGGCTCAATCCCCGGTACAATGAAGAGAAAGAAAAAAAGAAACAGAGAAGTGTGGAGGGAGGAAAGAAGAGAGAAGGAAAGAAGGAAAGCGGGAAGGAAGGAAGGAAGAAAGAAAGAAAAAGAAAGAAAGAAAGAAAGAAAGAAAGAAAGAAAGAAAGAGAAAGAGAAAGAAAGAAAGAAAGAAAGAAAGAAAGAGTCTGAGAAAGACCCTCACATTTCTACCTTAGGAAGACACAGATCACACATCTATGAGGAAGCTGGCCCTCCCCAGACACTGAATTGTTTGGTACCTTGGTCTCGGTTTTCTCAGCATCCAAACCTAGGAGAAATAAACGTTTGCTGTTAATAAGCCACCCAATTTTCAGTAATTTGTAATAGCAGCCTGAGTAGACTCAGGAACCTAATTATGGAAGTGACATCACATCACCTTTGCTACATATTGTTGGTTAGGAGGAAATCACTGGGTCTAGCTTATCCTCAAGAGAAAAGGATTATGGAAGAATGCGAATCAAAACAGACTGGGGACCATCTCAGAAAACCACAGCCCAAGTATGTCCACATGCTTCTCTTCTTGTACTTTTATAATTTCAGTTAAAGGGATCAGTGGAAAGCTTCTCATGCTTGAAACCTGATGTAATGCTCATCTGTTCTCTATTTTCTCCACCACCCACAGCCAGTTCATCTCTAAATCAGGTAGATGCTTTGACCACAGTTTTCTTGCCTTTCTCTAATCCGTTGGACTGTCACTGTTTACTGTTAGATATCTTTCTCTTGCACCATTTCAAGAACCTAACACCCTCTCGTATGCCCTTCTCATTGTAGCTTACTATGTCCTTCACTTGGTACTTTGCTTGCATTATTTCTTCTCCAGGAAACACTTTCTATCACTCATATTTCTCAAGCAACTCTTACCTGCTAACAAAGATCCAGTTCAAATTTTTGTAGGACACAGCAAAAGCCTTATCTCTAAAGTGCTGGAGCTACATGATGTATAGTAAAAATACCACAAAAGACTCTTACTCTAAGGAGAAAACCTTTCAGACTTGGGAAAGAAATGTTTGTTATTTTTGCAAATTTAACTACAAAAGTCTCTATATAATTTTAAAGCAAAGAACACTACTTCCTGTTAATGAGCATTGCCTACGAGCACTGCATTTTTCATTATGTTTGTTTTTCTAGGTTTTGCTGTTTCCTTTGTCAATGCTCAGTTAAATGCAATGGCTAGAAGGAAAAAGAAAACAACCCCACCAGCGTTACAAGTTATTTAGCAGCAGAAAATCAAAATACCTAGTTTCACAATAATTTATTTAATTGTCTGAAAATACTAGGCAAACTTCCCTGAGGCATTAGTGAGGTAGGGAAAAAAATGGGAACCAGGAATGCCAGACTTTAGTTCTAATTATGCCATTAAGCTGTTTTGATGCTTTGGAGAATTATTTTTCCATTTGATTAGGGATCTTAATCTGTAGAATAAAGGAATGGGACTAACTCAGTAATATTTAACCTCTATTCTTCTGAAAGTAGTACAGGTTAAAGGGCTCTGTAGTAGTGTGTTGATCATACTACAGAACCACTAAGTATTTATTCTCTTATATTTCTTTCACCTCCACCACTCATCATGTTTACTTTCACCTCTAATAATAAAGCATGCACATTATAACTCTAACCTTTTTGCTTACACTGTGCCATCAACTAAAACCAAAGACAGTGTGGCATTTCTTTCTTGTCTCATGACTCATTCATCTTTGAGTTCAGATACCCCAGTTTATACAAGTAGATATTTCTCTATCAGAAAATTACTCTTAAGGAAATCTGTACTTGAAAATTTATGATTGATATATACTCCTACTTTTTTTTATATTTTGAGAAATGGTTTTTGTACATTGCCCAGGATTTCCCTGAACAGGTGATCCTCCTGCCTCAGCCTCCTGAGTAGCTAGGATTACAGGCACGTGCCACCATGTCCATCCATAATCATGCTTTTTGATCACCTCAAAATGGATAGTTCTGAACAATTTAGAAAATTTTAAGCAACTATGATAAATTCAAGCTCCCTGTTTTTTTGTATAATATACTTATTTTCTGAAAGTTTAATGTTAAAAAATTGAAATAATCTTACAGTAACATCTTTACTTCTAAGTTCAAGCCTCTAAATTTGGCAAACCATCTTCAATATTGTGTTATGTACAGAATTAGCATATGCAGTCCTTTACATTAAGCTATCTTCAGGGCCGGATGAGAAGCAGATTGTCTTACTCTATGCTGTTGTAGGAAATACCACCAACTGGGTTTTATGAATTCTTTATCAATTTATAAAGAATAGAATTTAAGTTTTTCACAGTTTTGGAGTCTGGCAAGTCCAAGGTGCCGTCAAATTCAGTTCCTTGTGAAGGTCCATTTCTCATAAATGGTATGTTATGGTTTCTATCCAGATGTCTCCCCAAAGCCTCATGCACTCATAGGCAGGGTTGTAGAAGGTGCCCAGACCAGGGGGCACTACAGTTGACTTACCTTCAGGAGGCAGGACCTGGTGGGGTGGGAGTCAGGTTCTGGGGGTGTGACCTGGAAGGATACATCTCCCTTCCCTGCTCCTCTCTTCTCTCTCTGCTTCCTAAACATCAAGATTTGAGCAACTTTCCAGTGCTCAGGCCCTTCCAACATGCAATTACTGCATTTAGGCCTGCTGGTCATGAACTAAAACTTCTAAATTATGAACCAACATAAACTTCCCCTCCTTTCAGTAGCAGGTATTGGGTATTTTGTCCTCATGATGAGGAAAGTGACTAAGGCATGTTGTGGTCTAGGTACCCTCATATGGAGAAGGTGCTAAAGGGTGAAAAGGCGCTGAATGATATGGCCTCACACAGTAAGAGCAGAAGAACAAAAGGGGGCTGATGCTGATTTCCTTGAGTGTTTTCATGGGACACTAATCCATTTGTGAAGGTAGAGCTCTTCCCCAAAAGTCCCACCTCTCAATGTCCCCACAGCTGGGACTCAGTTTCAACACTGATTTTGGAGGGTACACACAAATCACAGCACAAATGGAGGATTTTCCTTACCTCTTCACTTTCTAACTAAAGTTAGGAAACTTTTTATTATTAAATGTGTTATGTTTGAACAATAATATTTTTAGGGCTTCATTTTCCTGTAGTTGTCTACTGTATTTCAGTAAGTTTCTGATTCATGAAATTTTGAGTTGTGAACTTTACATGTGTACTGTATAAGACTGATTGTGTACTATACAAGACTCACTTTGTTGGATTATGAACAAATCCAATTTAAAAATGTTAGCTGAAGACTTGCTCTATTTATAATGGTGGAAGGAGATGTAAGGTATCAGTGCAGAAAAAGAAAACATGAAGACATTGTCAAAGAAATACCTTTGCAGATTTATTTTTTTTCTTTTTACAGTGGATTTATTTTATTTTTTTGCATGCAATATAGCATTTTATTTATAAGGGTGATATATTAAAATTTTAGTTAAGACTAGTCACTGAGAATTTTTATTGAGATGTTCTAGTGAATAACTAAATAAAATCCATGACCTGAAAATGGATAACTTCTGTGTCTAAAATGACATTAATAGTTTCATGTGGAAACTGTATACAAGATTTTTTTTTCTGTGTGAAACAAGCAAGATAGAGAAATTGCAATACTGATATTTTCCTTTTGACAACCAAGAAGCACTACTATTTCACATTCAGTCACTTGCAAGCCCAGTTCATCACACATTTGGGTATTTAATTGATTTGTAAAATAATTGAAAACCTACTTTTCACATGACTCTGTTTCCTTAATGATAAATGTAACACTTCATGAATCAATATGTTTATTAAAAAATTAATATCCTTGTGAAGTTACTGTTATACTAATTTGACATTTCAATATATGTTTATTGATGGCCCATTCAGTGAAAGGTACTGGCATCAAAGATGAAAGTTACATAATCATAATGCTGTTATCCAAGAGTACCCTACTATGTAGAGGGAAAGACTGTAAGTGAGATATGGTCAACTATTTTATTAGTCTCTGACTAACCACGTAACATGAGACCCTCCAGACAGGTTATGAGTGGATGACTGTTGGGAGGTTCCTGGAAAGACCTGTTTATTCCACCTGTTTGTACCACCCAGCTTTCTTTATTGTTGTGCTTCCACATACTGTCAGAGCTGGGGTTTCAGGCCACAGACAAGGGCATAGGCAAAAACAGAAACTGCAAACTTATGTATGTAGGCTGTATGAGGAAGGACAACATTGCAAAGAAATTAACTTTTGGATGAGAAGGATTAAGAATCACTGAGCAAAACTTTGCATTCATGTTGTGATTCAGATGGGAGGAAAGCACTTCTGCATAGAGGTAAACTAGAAAAAAAGAAAAAAGGAGTGCAATGTCTTCAGCCTAACTCATATTTTTGCTGCTATGACTCAGAGCTTCTTGGGAGCTGTGTGTCATCTAGGGGTTGCCAAACATCAAATTTAAATTTACTCAACTGAGTTAAATAGATTGCCAGCAGAAGAACTGTAGCAAAAATATTATGACTTTAGGGTCAAAATTACCTGGCTTTTGGTGTGGCACCTGTTTTTTCATTTATAAAATGGAGTAGTATGTATTATTTAGAGTAGAAGTTATAATTAGATCAAATACAACACTTTTAGTGGCCATGGTAATCAGGGTTTTCTCTACTATATTTCTGTATAGTAGATGCATATCTGCTTCATCTCTACCTGTATGAATAGGTTTCTATGAATACCTATGTGAATGTGTGTAGATCATTATATAGATGTGTATGTGTATATATTTGCCTATTGATATATAGGAAAAAATTTATCATCAGGTATTGAATTATGTAATTATGGCAACTGAGAGTTCCTATCTGCTGTGGCAACTCAGGAGTGCTGCTGGTGTGGATCAGAGGCATGGAAGCTGGAGAGTCCGTGCTGTTGCTTCCATCCAGATCGGAAAGCGTAGGAAGTAGCAATGTTGTGGGTAGGAGAAAATTTAGGCAGCAGCTTCAACTAACTGGCAGGCAAAGGAAGACTGAATTATCTTTGCCTGCCAGTCTGAGATGCTGCTAGATTCAACCTTCTTTTGAAGTTAATCCCACTTTCCTTTTCCTTTTGGTTCTAATTAGGCTGTCAGTTGATTGGACGGTACCCACTACACTGGTCCATCAGCTTTCCTTGCTCCACCAATTTGAAAGCTAATCTCTTCTGCACACAGCTTCACAGACACATCCAGAAACAATGCTTAACCATATCTGGGAATCTCATGACCCAGTTGACATATAAGATTAACCCATCAGGGTGGTTAAGTAATGAATGAGTCAAAAAATAAATACAGAGGCCCCACACTTAGTCCAAGAATGTGGTCAATAGTTATTAGCTCTCTCTTTATATCTTTTAGCTTGCCTTACAATCTGTACTGATTCTTTGGCTTTCTTTTTACCCCTTTCCCCCAGTAATTGGGACTGAACCTAGAGCTATACTTTGGGCACCTTTTTTATTTTGAATTTTGTGACAGCATCTTGGTAAGTCACTAAGTTGCCCAGGCTGGGCTCCAAGTTGTGATCATCCTGATCAGCCACCCAGAGTGCTGGGTTGACAGGCATGGAGCACCGTTCCCAGCTGATTCTGTGTTCTTCTAAGAATGAGCCCCCTCTTCTAATTAGGTAACCATGATCTGAATTAGAGTTTTTATAGCACAGAGTACAGACTAAACTTTGCTGAGTACAGAGCTGAGGTCTAACATTAGCAAAGTAAATGACCATGGGAAATTAGCAAAGTAAATGACCACTCTAGCCCTCAGACTCATATGTAAATAAGAAGTAATTACTTCATAGAAGTAATCTGAGAAATACATGAAATGATAAATATGGAGCACCTGTACGTGAAAATCATTTGAAAATTCTGCATATAATAAGCAAAACATAAGACACCTGGGGCTGGGTAAAAGGAACACTGGGGTCAGAAGTCATGGTCTAGCCCCATCACTGAGCACCTGTTGTGTTTCTAAATCAAGGCATTTGACTTATGTCAGTCTCCTGGCATCTCTGTTCCCCTAGTTATTTTCCCCTCTGAAATATGATGTATAACACAGCTTCTCTCAGGTACTCAGCTTTCTGCTACTGTAACAAATACCTGAGATAATCAACTTGTAAAGAGAAAAGGTTTATCATGACTTAGTATTGGAAGTTTTACTCTGTGACTAGTTGGTCCACTGCATAGGCCTTTGGCAGCACATCACGGGGGTGATGGTGGGGAACACATGGCAAAACAAAGCTGCTCGCATCATGGCTGGGAAGAGAAGAAGAAGGGGGTGAGGTCCCACTGTCCCCTTCAGTGGCTTTGGCCCAGTGACCAGAGACTTTTCACTAGATCCAAACTCCTGAGGGCTCTACTACCTCCTAGTAGCACCAAGCTGGTGCCCTTTGGCGGACAAAAGAGTCAAACTCTAGCTCACCTGACAGGATCATCATAGGGAGCTGAGTTACTGCAACTGAAGTGCTGCTCCCCCAGTAAACACTCAGACATCAGTGGTTGCTATTGGAAGAGAGAAGGTGGCAGAAAGCAGACGCTAAAGGGCCTGCACATCTGCCATTCACTTGACCACTTGTGTAGAAGGTACTCATTCATATGCCCTGCCCAAGCTATTTTGGGTCATTTCTTACCATATTTCCCTGAAAATAAGACCATTATATTAAATTTTGCTCCAAAATATGCAATGTCTTATTTTCCAGGGTTGTCTTATTTTTTCATATGCAAAAATCTATATTTGTTCAAATACAGTCTTGATATCTTCTTTTAGAACACTATTATAGTTCTTCAAACCCCAAATTCTGGCCTGAATGTCTTGAAATTCCATTTCTATACAACCATTGACCCCAATCTCTCATGTTCAGCAATAGAGCCCTCTTTAAATGAGCATATCTTGTCTATGTAGCCTGCTCACAGTGCATTGGCAACACAGCTGTCAATGACTTTATCCCATGAATTCTTCACCCAAGTCATAACCCCTTGCAGGCGGGGCTTCACAGAGTTTTCATTAAATTGTGCTAATTGAAGACTTAGGAGACAGGAATGGCAACAAAAATGATGACAGTTAAGAACCATTATGGTTCACACAAAAGTGACAAAAAATTGCAGGCACCAAAATTCAGAAAACGTTTATTTCACAAGAGTGAATTAAGTATGTCTATTACAACACACAATGTATTGAATTCTTGAGATTCATATCAGACACAACCATGTCCAGTTGTTATTGCATACACACATTATTCATGACTTAAAACAGACCGAAACGGCAGAACTTCAGTGAGTGAAGAGTGAGGCAGAGAGCAGTAATAATTCACCATGTGTCCTGGTTTGGAGGTGGCAGACTTCACTTTAGGTTCAGTCCAGATGGAGATGAGTGAAAATGCAGTAAGATCCCCATGGCAGTTTTATAACATGGCCGCAAAATCTTTTCATGGCTGTGATGTGCTTTACTTGTTTTAATGAAAGGTTTTTAACATGAGAAGGAAGGTACACTAGTACAGATTATATTATGATGACCAAGGCTACATGCTACATGACAAAATCAAAATAAAACAAAGTTCTAAACTAAAGGTCCCAGCACTGATCAAGGTACCTGAAATTTAATCCAGGCTGTATATGCATAAAATGATATGACCACAGGCATATGCAAAATAAATCATGTCCTAGAAAATCAAAATGCCAACCATTCTGACTGTAAACTACCTTATTCTCCTGGTGCATATTTTGAGAGAACTTTTATATAATAAGAACTGGCATTACACTGAAAGATTGCAAGAAATAAAATACAGTTAAAATATATTTATAATGCAATTCTGCATAAAATATGCTGAGTAAATCTTACTACTTAAAAATGTTAAAAACCAAATATTACCCTGAATAAAGGTTAAAACCTCATCAAAGAAACGTGCTCATCATTTGTATATCATTGGTATAAAACTGATAAGGTTTTATTCGGGGCAACAAGGAAGATATCTGCCAAAGTCATCCATTTAAAATTTATTCAGAAATATTCATAAGGCTATAGATTGCTTCTTATACCATAAATACACTTTATACTATTGAAATGGAGGACAAAAGAATAACACGAAGAAAGCGTTTCTGAAAATAATGTCCAAAGACCCAAAAGAATTCTGATATGGGCTCAGTACTAAACATTTTAAACAAATGCCCTGTGTGATTATGCTACATTCTGAAATGCTCAATGGCAAAGAGCAACACTTAAAAGCAAGATCATAAACATTTCTGACATGTCAGAATTCTCTATAAGTTTATGTTGTATATACTGTTTTTTTGTTTTTAAAAAAGTTCCAGGCATTAACAGAAACATATATACCTTGCAAATGAACATGTGAATCTGTATAAACATTTTCCTTCGATGTTTTCATTACTTTCAAATTTAGTTATTTGAAGGAAAGATAATATATGACTCCAAGCTTTGGAAAAGTTACATTTCTAATGAAATGGGCCATCCAAATAAAGATAAAGAGAGAATTTATTAAATGCCTACACATTTTAAGTCATCCTAAGTTTAAAACTAGATAGCTTACCCAAAATTAAACTTTACTAAGATTGTGTCATGTACCTTATTTAGATGGTGGTGGTTACTTTTCAAGTCCTTTGCATAGAAATGGTACTAAAACAGGTAGTATAACATAAAATACAGAGTAGAATTCATTTCAGGGGAGAATTTTTCAAATTTTTTTGTTAAAATTAGTGGTTAGCAATTTATTACTTAAAGAGTTGCCAGATATAGCATTCTTCTGTTTTAGTACCATTTCTATGCAAAGGACTTGAAAAGTAACCATCATCATCTAAATAAGTTACAATGGCACAATCTTAGTAAAGTTTAATTTTGGGTAAGCTATCTAGTTTTAAACTTTGGCTGACTTAAAATGTGTAGGCATTTAATAAATTCTCTCTTTATCTTTATTTGGATGGCCCATTTCATTAGAAATGTAACTTTTCCAAAGCTTGGAGTCATATATTATCTTTCCTTCAAATAACTAAATTTGAAAGTAATGAAAACATCGAAGGAAAATGTTTATACAGATTCACATGTTCATTTGCAAGGTGTATATGCTTCTGTTAAGGCTTGGAACTTATTTAAAAACAAAAATCAGTATACACAACATAAATTTGTAGAGAATTCTGACATGTCAGAAATATGTTTATGATCTTGCCTCTAAGTGTTGCTCTTTGCCATTTGGGCATTTCAGAATGTAGAATAATCAAACAAGGCATTTGATTGAAATGCTTATTACTGAGCCCACATTAGAATTCTTTTGGGCTTTTGGGCCTTATTTTGAGAAACACTTTCCTCATGTTTTTCTTTTCTCCTCCACTTAAATATTAGCAAGTATATTTATGGTGTAATATTTTAAGATGGTGAAATGAATTCTATTATGTATTTCAGGTGTTACCCTACTAAATAAAAAGCTTAACTAAGGAGATAGAGCTATAATATATGTGTTTTCTGCAGATTTGTTCAAAATTGTTATTATCTTCTGGATTTTCCTGAAGACTACATAAACTGTGACCCAAATGTATAGGTAACATAGTTTGGAGAGAAACAAGCATAGTTAAGACATTCTACTTAAATGACAGATAGTTTTCCAATATAGTAAATAACAAAAAACATCAAGAATCTGTCTCCACACAACAAATGGAATTTGTTTACAATTTGGAAAGCAATTGCTTCATTGTTAATTAAATCATATCATAAAAAGTAACTTTATCGAGCAAAAAATTCAATATTCTGTCACATAGACTACAAGAATCAAGCAAGACATCTAAATATAACTGCAAAAAAATTAAAATTAACCTCTAGGCAATTATGAAATTGTTAATTGAATCCAAGCTGGCAACAAGTTTTTCCATGCACTAAATAGCAACACAAGCAGAATGCTTAGTTGAAAGATGAGGATCAGACTCATTCTTCACACATTGAAAGGTGATTGATGTACTCAAAACCTGAAAATCCATATCCATCCATCTTTCTCACGACATGGTTGTCATCTGGAGTGAGCTGGACAGGTTCATTAGTAAACTCGGAATCAAAGTTGTCCAAACCGAATTCTCTGGAAATATTCGGTTTAAAGGGAGGTACCACCTGCTTTTGCTCCATCATGTTCCAGTCAGCATTTTCAAAGAATGGATGCTGCCGAATATCGACAAATCCTGTGTAAGGATGATAACCCAATCGTACCTCTGGGTCCTTCTTCAGAAAACCCTTCAGGACACTTATAGCTTGTACAGACAGATGACACAGCATGCAGATTTCTCTTTCTAAAATAGCTTGCAAGACATTATTGTCTGTGTTTTGATCAGGGTTATCGGGGCTTTCCACAAGATCAAATGGAGAGTTTCCAAACATCATTTCGAACATTACTACTCCAAGAGTCCACCAGTCCACACTGACACCATAGTCTTCTCTTACAATTTCTGGAGCAAGGTGACTGAGAGTGCCACAGAAAGTGTTGGTTTTATCTCCTACCTGCAGTCCTTCCTTACATAAGCAATAGTCAGTGATTTTAATGTGCCCCTCTGAGTTCTAGTAACAAATTGTCCAATTTCAAATTTCTGTATATTATCCCTTGCTCATGAAGAAACTGGAGTGCTAAACTGATTTCTACAGAGTAAGACCTGGCATGTGAATTCTGGAAGGATTCTTTGCTGCTGCATATGAAATGTCAGGTCTCCTCTATTTACATAGTCTAGGATGAAGAACAGTCTGCCTTGTGTCTGAAAGTAAAAATGTAGTCCAACAAGAAAAGGGTGATTCAGTGTCTTCTCCAATACCTTCTTCTCTGTCCATAGCTGCTCAAGGTTGGCACGCTGTTTTTTTACCACCTTCATTGCATAGGTATGATCTGTTTTTTTTGTTTGTTTGTTTGTTTTTTTACAGTGAACTAGTAGTACTTTTGCATAGCCCCCTCTCCCTATCACTTGAAGAAAACCAAAGTCTTGGAGGCCTAAAGAGTACAAAGTTTTGCCATTTCCATGCTATTACTTGCCTCATTCTCTTTGTCCACTTCTTCCAAACCCTCATGACTTTTAGGATTTGATAGGATAACTCTCTGTGTGGGGTCTAAAGCCATGGATAATTGATTCATTGGCATCATGCATTCATCAAGCAAAGAATGATGCTTGCATTCAACTGTGACAAGTATGTGGCATTTCTTATGCACCAAGAGTTTACAATCCATACACTTGTATACCTTGTGTCCAAATCCCCCCAAGGGGTCTGAGCAGACAGCACAGTTAAATAGGGCCTGAGGAGAAGAAGAAAAAAGACCTAGAAGAGGAAATGTAGTATCAAAGGTGAGGCTGGACCTTTAGAAACAATGGTCAGGAAAGGTGTTCTGGAGAAGGTGACTAATAAAATCCTATTTTGGAAAGGTCCAGGCTGGACCCCCACCAGTCTCTACCTGACTGTCCCCTCCTCAGCACCTGCCACTTGCCAGCTGCTCATATCCAGTCACCTAAAGAGGCCTCAGAACAACCTTAGGATTGAGGGGCTTGGGCTTCTCCAAAACAACACACAGCAGCCTGTTCAGTGGAAACTACCTCACTACAGGGTGATTTGGCAACAGGGTACAAAACCAAAAAGTTGATCATGCCTTTCAACCTAGAAATGGTTTTCTTGTATTGTAAGGAAATGATACAACACAGAAAATAAACCATTTGGACAAAGATATGATAATTATAGCAGTGTTACTCATAATAGTTAAATAAAAACTGAAATTTTAATTGTAAATAATTAGAAAGAAAGTTATAATAATGCCTAACTTTACCAATTATTATGTGCCAAGCAGTGGGCAACTCCTTTATTAGATTTTCTCATTTCACTCTCACAAAAACCGTATGAGTTAGCACTGTGTATTCCCCATTTCTTTATTAAAAAAAATAAAAAAGATAAAAACTTGTTCAAGGTTAAATCTGAGGAGGTAGCAAGTGTTCACTATTTTATCACCTTTATTTAGTTTCAGTCATAACTTTATTGTGATCATCTGATTTTGGTTAAATTCCTTTTAACTTCTCTAAGCCTCATATAATCAAAAATAAAATGAGAACGAGAACAATGTTATAGGATTGACAGAGATTAAGTTTAAATTGTGTGAAAGCAATTAAGTGAACCATAAAGCAGCATTCAAATGAAAAGTATTTACAGCCACCCAAATGATAACTCTGAATAGTGTACTTGGTAGGCCCCATTCTAGCCTATCCTGCATGCCAAATTGAACAGCTGAAAATTTAGATTTTATGCAGTAGGGAATTAACATTGTTTTAAAACAGGGTGTTACAAGGAGATCTGTGTTTTAATGTTGCTTTACAGTCCAGCAATACAAGATTGTCTCAGAGTTACAAAATTGGAACTTTATCTAATTTCAGATCCTCAGTTTTATAAGCGGTCTCATAAAAACCCTGGTATGCTTGATCCATAGGGCAGAGAGCCCTCAGGGAGGGGTGGCCTGGGAAGCATTGAAGCAGCAGTGTCTCCAAACCACTACCTTGCTGCAGGAGAGATGGGGTCCTCACCCTGAATAGCTGTGGCCCTTGGCAAGAGAAAAGCAGAGTCCTTAGAACACAGGAAGAGGCAGGGCATTTGGAAGGCAGTCAGAAATGACTCTTCCTTTGCTCTGTGACTGGGAGGCTATGAGGAGGGTTATTGTTGTTGCCTGAGAACCCAGAACAATCAAATCCCAGGCAGTTATGCAACTGGTTCCACCAAATAGGAACTGGTGCAGTGCCAGGTTGCCATCCTAGCAAATTCAGCTGAATAACAAAAGATGGAAGGTCCAGACAACCCAGTCATCAGCTGAACCTGTCAGGAAGTCAAACTTTTCTTGCTTCAGAGTAAAATCAGAGGCTTGGCCCTTCAATCACCCCCTACCCACCCTTCAGTCCAGAAAAATCCAAGGAAGGAGGAAGCAACCACCACAACCTTTCTACATTCTAGTTATGTTAGTCACTTTTCTTCACCATAATAGACACAGTAAAATGAGAAAGTTTCTTCTGAATCTCAGTTCTGGAGATTCTTACCTCTGACTGGTTGGCTCCACTGCTCTGGGTTTGTGGTGAGACAGCGCATCATGGTACATGGTGAAGTCTAACAGCTCATGTCATGTCCAGAAAGTAAAAGAAAGAGAAAGGGACTGAGGTCTCACAATTCCTTCCCTTCAGGCTTCCTGCAGTGACCTGAAGATCTCCTACTAGGCCCCACCCCTTAAAGGTTCCACCACCGCCGGTAGCACCATCCTGGGGTGGGGCCAGATCTTTAACACATTGGTCTTTGAGGTACAGTCAAGATCCAAATTATAGCACTAGCCTTATGGGTTTCCCACGGATTTTCAGTTTGTTTTGTACTTTTGAATTGAGTCTCTTCTGCCTTTCTTTTCCCTTCCCTCAGCTCAGGGTAGGAGGTAATGGAACTCTCAATACAATGCTTAGTGGTGTGAGCACCTCCATTTTACAAGTGAGAGAACTGAAGTTGAGAGCACTTAAATAACATGCTCAGGTTTACCCACTGGATTAGTTGTTGGGCTAGATTTAAACTCATGTTTTTTTAGCTCCAGGCCCTTCCCGTCAACCCACATATAGGCCTCCTAATCAGTGTGATGGACAAAGCAGTCTATGTGGACAAAGATCTCTTTGGTACACCAAGCCACCATGGCTCTATCTGGCCCATACTTCAGACATGAAGTTCTTCAGCAGCCAGACAAACCTGTCCTTCCTGTTCTACCAGAATCCTTCCCCACCGAAAGCACACACATAGCACAACCCTTGGTAAAAAGGGACCTCAGCCTGGAAGTGGGACCAACAGTCCTTTTAGAACACTGCACACAGATTGGGAAGGAGGCCCAACTTCTGGGCCTGACAACTGGGGTGCCAATCACAACCTCAAGAAAATGAGAGTAGTTAGAAGGCAGAGCCCACAGATAAAAGTTGAATCAAGTTTCCAAAATAGTATCCAAAATGAAAGATCAGTGCAGGACCACAGTGACAGTGATGGAGCCCAACTCTTCTGCACATTGCCCATTTCCTGCAGGCGCCTGAAGGCACAGTGCAGGGAGCTGCAACAAGTACGGTATCCAGCCACAGGTGGTCCCCAGCCATCTACTGTATGCCTGATAGGAGACATGAGGTGGCACCACTGTGGCCCTGCCCTGTGAAGCTGCTCACAGCTAAGTGACAATACAAGCTGAGAAACAAATACAGAGCCAGAGGCTAGTCTAACCAAGTGAAATTTACATCAAGAATGCAGTTTATCTGGTTTGATAGTTGGTAATCAATCAACTTGATTCAGCATGGTACAACAATAAAGCAAAATTGGGCAAACTAAGGCCCACAGGCAAAGTTCAACCTGTTGTCTGTTTTTCTAAATAAAGTTTTCCTGAAACACATCTATGTATGTTCATTTACTCATTCTCTATGGCTTTTTCCACACTGCAGTGGCAGAGCTGATACTCATGACAAGAAGACGGTAGAGTCTGCAGGGGAGAAAATATCTACCCTTTGTCTCTTTGATTTTCTTTTTATAAAATTAGGTTACTATTAGCTAAGTGGCCAGCATTCTTTATACGGTAAAACTAAATGGTATGCTGCAAATCAGAGGATGAGCGTGTTTTGGGCACTGCTATTATTTCAGGTGGTACTGTTTTAATTATTTACCATCTACCAAGGTTCTAAGAAAGCCATTTATGGAACAGTTACATGCATACTGTTTTAAATCCTCAGGACCAAGTCAAGTGTGGACTTCCTCCATAACCTCTAGAGCAGGAAGACAAACCTTGCTGGTCTGGGACTACATTTCAGCTTATATACTGTATCTGATTTTTCTACTATGCAACTTTGAGTAATTACTAATTTATAAAGGATATTTTTTTGACTTTTAGTCCCAACTTCTTTTGAAATAAAATTCTAAAGAGTAAATCAAAGCACATAACTTTTTTTTTTTTTTTTTTTTTGCAACAGGGTCTCACTACACAGTTGAGGCTGGCCTGGAACTCACTTTGTAGCCCAGGCTGGTCTTGAACTTGCAACTATCCTCCTGCCTCAGCCTCCTGAATGCTGGGATTACAGACATGCACCACCACACCTAGCAGAGCACATAAAAATATTTTTAGCATTAAAACAATTAACCCAGCAGAAGAGTCACTTTCAATAAATAAAATTTAAATTGATCTATGAAAACTTAAAGCTTTCAAGTATTTTTGACATACTTAGAAGAACGAGTGCTATGCTGAGATTAAACCAATCCAATTAATTTGGGGAAAATACACTAAAGATATTTTTCTACATGCAAGAACAAAAGATGCTAAGACTGTGGCTAGAAAATGAATGACCTTTATAGTAAGTTAATCTCTGAACCTTCGTAACTTTTCGCTTTCCAGTGCTCACTGCATGACTTCTTGCCAACCCCATTAACTTTAAAGTGAATGCATATGTGATGGAGATAGGGTTGAAGGAAGAACAAGGGAGAGGGGAGGAAAGATAGCCTTGCAGAGTAAAAAGAATTGCCTTTAATATAATTATTTGCATTAGTTACCTGGAGTACATGCTATGTTTCCATCACATATTTTTCTATATATAGGAATTTTCAAAATTGTGCCACACTTGGACTTTTTTCATGAAATCAATTTCTATCATTATTTATGAAATTAATATTCTTTTTTTTTTTTTTTTTTTTTTTTTTGGGTACTGGGGATGCAACTCACGACCTTGAGCCTGCCAGGCAGGCACTTAAGCCACTGAGCCGAACTCTCAGCCCTCCCAGCCCTATTTTTTTTTTATTTAAGAGAAAAAAAAAGACACATATAACAAAGACAAAAAGCAAAAGAGACAAATAAATGACTAGAGTAAATGCACAACAGTAATATTACAGATTTACAAAACAGGATGATAGAAACTTGCCAATGGTTACAATATTGTGTATTGTTATCTTCAAAATGGTCATTTATATTAACAGATATAGACATGTAAAATTGATCTAATCATATGAGTATTAATTGTTCTTTCTCAATAACGAATACATTCAGCAGTGTGTTCGTTTTAGTTATCTTACATATACATATATACAGATTTATATCTTTTCCTTTTCCCTTCCATCTTTCCCCTTTTTCCCTTCCCAAATACTTTTGCTCTTTGAGCTGTTTTTTACCCTTACATAGTATTTATTTTTATACAGTGGGGTACTACTCAGCTATTAAGAAATATTGCATTGAGACTTTTATAAGTAAATGGACAAGACTTGAGACCATACTCATAAGTGAGATAAATCAAACCCACATGTGTAAATACCATATTGTCTCCCTGGTGTAAGAAATGGAAAAAGTATATATGATCCAAAATCTAAAATCCAGCCCTATTTTTTGAGACAGGGTCTCACTATGCAGTTCAGGCTGACCTTGAACTCACTTTGGAGCCCAGGTTGGTCTCAAACTCCCAATGATCCTCCTGCCTCAGCTTCCCAAGTGCTGGAGTTACAGGTGTGCACCACCATTCCTGGCTTAAATTCTCTCTTATTATTAGTTCTGTTTTGTCTTGTCTTTCTTTCATCTTCGTTGTCATCTTTTGTAAACTTTTTCTCTTTTTTCATCTGGTTTCCATTTGTTGTTATTTTTAAAATTTCTTTTCTTTTCAATACTATAAACTTACAGTTAAAGCTAGAGTATTTAAGTTCCAGGCTTTACAGATAAATTCAAATAAATTTCTTTAAAATTAAGTTTATTTGGATAATTTATATACACATAAAGATCATATTCATCATAGGAAATTTGTACCTATATATGCCATATTTTGAGTCTTCTTTTTTCCCCAATCTTCTCCCCTCCCTTTAACCCTACTTCCCCTACCTATTTACAAAGCTTTGTTTCCATTTTATCCTTTTTTAAAAAAATCACTTTGTTTCCTTTTCCCTTCCTTCCTTTCCCCCTTCCTCCTCCCTAGTTCCTCTTTCCCTTTGACCAATGTCTTCCTATTTTACAATATCTATTGTAGGGTTTGGTCCTTATTTATTCTTTCAGTTTCTCACACCAGGGAGACAATGTGATGTTCACACATATATGTCCAATATATTTTACCTAAGAGTATGGTCTCAAGGTGCATCCATTTACCTAGAAATGTCTCCAGTTTATCCTTGTTTATGGCTGACTAGTACTCTATTGTATTTTAAGAAAACTCACATCTTTTTTTTATTTATTCCTTGGTTGATGAACATTTGGTTTATTTCCAAGATTTAGCTATTACAAACTGTGCTTTTATAAACATGGGTGCACATAAGTCACTGTGGTATAATGTTTTTAATTTTTCTGGGAAGATACCCACAAAGGGAATAGCTGGCTCAAATCGGACCTCTAATCCTAGTTTTTTCTCCACACTGATTCCACAGTGGTTACGCCAGTCTACCCTCCCACCAACAGTGGAGAAGTATTCCTTTTCCCCAAAGACCAACCAGCATTTGTTATTGGTTGATATCGTGATGATAGCCATTTTTTCTGGAGAAGGAATCTCAGTGTTGTTTTAATTTGCATCTCTCAAAAGACCAGTGACGTTGAACATTTTTTCATATATTTATTTGCTGTTTGTACTCATACATTTGAGAAATGTGTATTTGTTTCAGATACCCATTTTGGATTGTTCTTTAAATCTGAGGTATTCTGATTTTTAAAATTCTGTATATGTTCTAGATATAAAACCTTTGTTTGAGGAACAACTGACTAAATTTTTCCCCCACTTTGTGGGTTGTCTTTGTATTCTTTTGATGATTTCTACTGCTGGACAAAAGATTTTTTTAAGAGGATGAGACCCCAGTTGTTGATTCTTTGTGTTATTTCCCATGTGATCAGGATTTTGCTCATGAAATCTTTGCCACATCTATGTCTTCAAGAGTTCTACCTATTCTCTCTTCCAGGAGATTTAGTGTTTCCATTTTAATATTTAGATCTTTGATCCATTTCCATTTTAGTTTAGTGCATGGTGATCAACATGGGTCTAGTGTTAGTCTTTCATATGTGGAAAGCCAGTTTTTCTAGCATGTAAGTTTTTATGTCATAAAATTTATTTTTTACTACAATGTTACAATTCATTTTGTCTAGTTTTTAATTTTATTAATAACATGTTTGCATTATATAATGATTCCATTCCTTTTGAGGAGCAGGTACATGTATATAACATATCTTAATTTATTTTCATTCCCTTTTCTTCCCCTTCCTCTATCTCTTTTTTTTAAATTTATTTTTATGTTTTGGTGCCAGGAATTGAACTCATGACCTTGTGCTCACCAGCCAGGCACTTATGCAGCTGAGCTAAATCCCTGGCCTCCATCTCTTGATTTCCTTCTCTCTACTTTCTATTATCTGTTTTTGATTTTGCTCTTTATTTGTATTTTGAGTTTCTTATGTAAGAGAAACCATGTAATATTTAAACTTGTGTGTCTGATTTACATACTGGTCTCAAGGTACATTCATTTTTCTACAAATAACTCAAGTTTGTATTTGTTTATGAAAGAGTAATACTCCTTTAAGTACAAATACTTTTTCTTTTCCAGGCACCTGTTAATGGACATATAGGTCATTTTTCAGATTTAGTTAATATGAATTCTGCTGCTATATACATAAGTGTGCATGTATCACATAACATGATGTCTTTAACTCTTTGGGGAAGATATCTAGACACGAACTACCTGGGTCAAATGAAATTTCTAGTTTTTGTTTTTTGAGGACTCTCCATACTGATTTCCATGGTTGTTGTACTAGTTTACACTCCCACCAATAATATAGAAATGTTCCTTTTCTCCCAACAACTTCTCCAGCATTTGTTATTATTTGATTTCTTGATGATGACCATTCTTTTTAGAATAACTTTTCTTTCACTTGTGGTTGAGACAAAATACCTGACACCCGGGGTTAAAAGAGGAAGGGCTATTTAGCTCACAGTTTGTTGAAGTTTCAATCCATAATCAGTTGGTTCCAAAACAGGGTGGTGTGGAAGAGGGGCAACCATTCCTGGTGGCAGAAGACAGCAAAAGCAACAAGAGCAAAAGGGAGAAGAAAGAGGGCTGTACTTATATTGTATGCAGTCTACCTGCCCCAGGGCAGGTGTAGCACTCATGCCCATAATGCCAGCTTTGGATCACAATCAGTCACAAACTCTGAAACTCTACTCCCATGACAACATGAGGCTTTGGTGGGGACATCTAGACACAAACCATAGCAGATTGTATCACAGGGTTGTTTTAATTTGCATTTCTTTAATATCCAGAAATGCTGAAAAAAATTCTATTTATTTATTGGCCATTTTCATTTTTTCTGAGAAGTGTTTATTTGTTTCAGTTGCCCACTTTTTGCATTGGACTTTTATTTTGGAGGGACATCTAAAGTTTTTTCAATTTTTATATATTCTAGATATTCCTCTGTCTGAGGAATAGTGGGTAAAAATATTTTCACATTATGCAGATTATCTCTTCATTCTGTTGGTGGTTTCCTTTGCTGTGCAGAAGTTTTTGTTTTGATATGATTTCATTTGATGATTCTTGGTATTATTTCTTATGCTAATGGGGTTGAATGTTCTTGACTATGTGTGTATCTTCAAGAATCTTTACATATTTTATATTCAAAAATATTAAATATTTCTATTTTAACGTTTTGATCTTTGATTCATTTTGATTTTAGTTTGGTACATGATGAGAGATATGGGTCTACAATAAATCTTCTGCATGTGCATAGCCAGTTTTTCCAGCACCATTTATTAAAAGAGATCTGTAATCTTGGAATCTAGCAAGATTGGAATGGCTTTCTTCACCTAGCCTGTGAGTTTGTGAGTTGTCATCCTTACTACAGGGGCATGTCTGAATGTACACCCCAGACTATGGCAACCATTCAAGCTGAGACATGTCCTTGTTCACACTGGTAGATAAGAAAAGCAATCAGCCCTGTGGTCTCTACTGGATGTAGGTTGCAGGTCAGGGGCTCAAACAGACTATTGGGCTTAATGCCAATACTCTCAGCTCCAGGCGCCTCTGACAGTCACACTTGCTGGGACTGGGTTTTTACTATGGAGGGCATAGCCTGTGTCCTTCTTGGCCTGAATTTAAGCTTCTTGAGTACGCAGGTGGAGGGAGTCTATGTTTAGTCCCCATCCTCACTGGGGGCTGTCTCCAGTGTCTTTTACTCAGTCACTGTGGGAGAGTAAAACTGAAAACCCTGGAATTCTGTTGTTCAGTGGCTCAGTCTTACAACCCTTTCCCAAAATGAAGCCTCACAACACTGTCTCACAGTATGGCAGGCAGTGAACTGAGTTTCTTCTCCAAATCTAGACTGCCATGAAGGGGTCAGTTTTGGAATAAAACCCACACTGGTTTTGTAGTTTATAATAGCTATAGGCTTTACTTAGGGCTATCATTGCTGGCTAGGTCCATTAGCACTCCTTGGAGCTGCCAACTTTGTGGAACTTGCCTCCTCTTCTGAGACATTGGCCTCATCCAGGATCAGGTTGATTGATTGGCCAGTGCCTCCGATGACTGGTACTGAGGGAAACAAAACACAGTGCAGGCTTAGATTTAGTGGGTGACTGTGGCGAGGCATGGAAACCCTGGGTGTGGAGTTGTCCTGGAGTGAACACTGAGCAGGGGCACGCTCCTTCTTTGAACAAATTCTTATCCAAAAGTAATAAACTTCTCAGTGAAATTTGGCAAATGTTTTAGTCCTTCACCCATGTGTGTTTGTGTGACTTCCAACATAAAACTTTAAATATTAACCTTCTAGATTTTCATCTTCATGTTTTCCTATACTCTTTAAAAATTAGTTACTTATAGTTTTAAGATTTTTTAAAAAAAGATACTGAATGTGATTGCTAAATTTTTGTTTCAACATGAGTAGTCTATGATGCCCAATTTTTTTTACTAGTTCACATTTTGCTTTAAAGTTATTTTGTAGAATTGTTTAGCAGTTATAATGAGTTGACTTGAAAGAGACTGTCCTTGATACTGTGGGTGGGACACTTCCAATCAGGATGTAGGAGCTAAATCTGAGCATTTGCAGAAATGAAGGTATCTGTCTTAAGGTTGCAATGTGGAAAGTTTGCTTGAGTGTCCAGGCTGTCTGCCTGCCACATTAGAATTTCAAGATTGCAACATTTTCTTTTAACACTTACCTGAGTTTTCGACCTACCTGCTTGAGAAAATTCTTTATATCAATCTCTTTCTCCCTATGCCCCTCTCTCATTTTCCTCCCCCGCCCCTCCCGCTGTTCATACACACATGCACAACACAATTCTTTTGCTTATTGTTTCTCTGGATAATTCTGACTGATACATTGAAATATACATTACTCTGAAATTCATTAATTAAAAAAAATTATTGGCCACCCCTTGAAAATAGCCAGGAGATTCTTATCCTCTAAGCTTGGTGAAGAGGGGGAATATGCAATCATCAGGGCACAGGGGCTGAATGGCATGCAGACAGTTGGGAAGGAAGCAGAAGAGCGGGGTGATGGATATCTGCCCTAGCCTATACAAGCCTGGGGAGATGATGCTAGGCCAGCAAAGCCAAACCTTTCTTTGTCCTAACACCACACAGTCCTCTCACTCAATATCACCAGCTCTGATATGTGCCTGGAGAAAAGAAACCTAGAGTTCACTGTGATTAATTTTGTCATTTCAGTAAAACATGGATCAATATAAAGATGAAATTGAATATAATAAATGTGAAGTCATATTTCTTTTTTAATCTTTATATCAAAATTATTTCTGATTTGTAGGTAAGTTGCAAAAATATTACAAAGAATTCCACCTCCTATTTACCCAGATTCTATATGTGCCTCTTAGCTTTTCTTGTTGTATGTTTCCTTTTTATTTTTTATTTTTTTGTTTTTTTTGAGACCTTACTATGTGGTTTAGGCTGGTCTTGAACTCATTATGTAGCCCAGGCTGGCCTCAAATTCACAGCAATCCTCCTGTCTTGGTCTCCCAAGTACTAGGATTGCAGATGTGTGACACCATGTCTGGCTTCTTGCTGTATGTTTATACATATCACTTTGTAAGAGCAAGGTGCAGGTTTGATGCCCATCATCCCTAAATGTTCCAGTGTTTACCATTCCCAAATAAGGACATTTCTCAGGCTACCTTCATATTAGTCTCCATGTTAAGAAACCAATACTATATTGATACAGTATTATCTCCCAATCCACAGAAGCTGTTTAAATTTCACCAGTTTTCCTAACAATGTTGCTTTTTCCTTTGCAGTCCAGGATCCCATCTAGGAAGCTGTGTTGAAGTAAGCTTTTGTGCCTCATCTGAGAGATTTCCTCAGTCTTTCCCTATCTCCAACAGCCTTCATGATATAATCATTAACATGAGTCCAAGTGATGTTTTCTCTTAACCCAGCTCAAAGCATGGATTCTTGGTAGAAGTTGCATGGGAAGAATGTAATGCTCTTTTCAATTCATCATCTCAGACACACGTATGTTGAGTCATCTTACCATCTTTGATCTTTTGATCTTTGATCAGTTACTTGGTTGAATTGGTATGTACCAGGTGTTGCCATTTTCTTGTTTGTAATTAATTATTTTTCAATGGATAGAAATTCTGGTATTCACTACTTTAACTTATCAAACCTCCCACCAAACTTAATAGTGATGACTTCTGCCTAAATTTGTCACCAATCTATAATGGTCATCAAATGGGTGATTTTCAGTTTCTATCATTCAAGTTTCAGGCACTAGCTGTCAAACTACTATGAGGGAGAACTTTTTTCTCATTTATTTTTTGTTATTAATGTGAAGTTGTGAATTCTTATTTTATGAAGAGGATTGCTAATCCATTACTCTCTTTCTTCATTGCAAAATATTTTAAAGTTGGTCCCTCTAAGATTATGTTTATGTCTTTTAACACTTTCTTAATATCCAAGATAAGATGTCCCACAGTCGTCTTTTTTGGCCTTAACCTCACCCTGAGTAGGCCATTTTCCAAAGAAATTCTATTTTCTCTTAATGGCGGATTTTATTCAGAAACTGAGATCTGGGTATTAGATGTAATGAGGATGTCATTGTTTCTGGAACCTCTTGTAAAGCAGAACTAGGAAATATATGTACATTCATGCACCTACATATACACGTGTATGTTTTTATATCTATATAATTATTACATGGCAAGAGTGCAAACAGATATATCTTAAATTTCACCACTAGAATTCCTTCTGTCTTTTCTGTTTGTAAGTTCCTACTCTTACAGTGAGAAATCTACTGTCTTTATCCCCACTCTTCACACACCCACACACACACACACAGATGCATACATACACTTTTATTTGCTAGTGAATTTACTATTTTGTATAGTATAACCAATATCCCAATGATCCAGACAGCCTTTGCCCCTGCCAGCTCTGTGTAACACCAATTAACCCTGCTCCCCCTGTCTTCCAGCTACATAGCTAATGACTCTGCACACCATTGCCCCTGCACTGGCTTGTGGTGACTCACCTACTCTTCTGAGGGTACAATTTTTATTCACCTGATATTTATGCTTGTTTACATGTCCCTTTCAAAAATATTACTTATTTGAATCTTTTCCAATCAAACTCAGTTAAAATGATACCTTCTTGTTGAAGTCCTTACATAGGCCACTAGTGTTCCAAATGAGAATAGCTCCTTCTACTTACTGGTTGACTCTATTCATTCCCACTTTTGCCCTTTGGGGATTAAATCTGAGAGAGATAGAGAGACAGACAGACAGATACACACACACACACACATGAATAGAGAGACAGAGAGAGAGAGACAGAGAGACAGAGAAAGGCAGAGAGAGATAACGTACATCATTAGTTGGATAGACCAACTCTCTGCCTCTTACCAGCAATTGCGAAGGGTCCTTGACTTAGATGAGTTAGGTTTCTTTTATCTATGTAATCTTCGCACCACTTTTGTGGATAATGTGTCTCACCGTAAATGCTGTCTTCATGTGCGCCATTTCTTTTTGCTATTGCCCTCACTTGTTTTCTATGTATTCGTAACTTGGTCTCTGAGAGCCAGTGCCATCAGGGGACGCAGGGTTTGGTTTTGTTGTCTTCACATTTAGTCAGTTTCTCTGACCAGCTGTAACCTTTCTTCTCAAGATCATCTTACCCTACAAAGGGCTGACCTGTTAGGGAGCTGGTACTTAGTGCTAACAATTGTGTACATTTGTGTCCTTAACAGTAAGCTCCCCAAGGTCAGAACTTTTGTCTTGACAATTATACACAGACATTCCTTGTTTAATGGCTGAGCTTAGTGCCTGAGACTTGGTTGTTGAATGAATTGATCTCTAAAAGAGGAATTGTATGTAGTATGTCATTACAATACTCAGAACAAAGAAATGGTCAAAGGAAACTCCAGCTTGTTTACTTTGCTTTAATTTGTATAACTCTTATATGCTGTACTATAATGCATAATAGTACATAAAACTACAGTGCTGTACTGTACAGTAAAATCAATAAAAATTACAGTACTGTAGAAGATGCCACCAAAAGGCCGCACTGCTGCTTACACTCATGCCTCATAAATTGTGGATCATAAATCCCAGCAGCATGTTGTAAGTCCAAACAGTCATTAAACAAAGAATAGCTGTATTATTTAGAAAACATATTTGCCAAAACCTTATGTATGATAATCAAAAGATCATTCCTAATATCTATATATACCAAGCTATATTTTTTTGCTATATCATACTGACAACTTTTCTTGTTATTCAGAGGATAGACTCACAAATAATTCAAAGACATTTATTCTTACTGTGAAGACTTTAAAAGATAATATGTAAGATGTGGTTATTTAAGCAAATCATGTTGTTAAATGTGTTAAATAACTGAAACACCATTGGGGAATAGAGAAAGTCTTAAAATAAATGCTAAAAACTGCCTAGAGGTCAATTGATGTTTAATTTTGTTTCTTGTAGGTTTTATCTGATAGTCAAGTATGAAGGATTAGAGATAACTTAGAGTTGTAAATTAAACTCTGTGTACAGTTGTCTAACTCCTATTTTTCAGACGTATTTCTTTACAGTTATTTAGTTATAGTATCTATCAGAATTGCTTGCCACATAGAGGGTCTTATTTAATATTTGGTCAGTTATTTTAATTCAAAAGAAAGGACTGATTATGCCTGAGTTACTGATAAAGCAGGCTCTTTATTTATTTTATATTCTATCCACTTAAAAACTGATTCTCAGTTAGCACTTGGCAACCAACAAGCCCTTGTTCTCATGAACTGTTCACTTAATAAGAACTTGCCACGAGATGGGTGGATAAGCTTTCTTGGATTTCACTTTTGTTCCTCTCTTCTGATTCAATGCTTTCAGTTTGTGAAACTCTTAAAGATTCTTGAACACACAAAAAGAATCCTTTCACTAGATCTTTGTGATTTTTTAGTGGAAATAGTAAGATTTTTGCTAAAAGCACATATTTTAATAGATTTTGTTTGAAAACTAGATTATGGCACAACTTCTAAGGAAAAAAACAAAAACCTTCAGATTCTTCACAAGCATCATTTTTATGAGTGGTTTCATATTTTTGATCTTCTGTCAGTTGCATAATGTAGAAAATAGCATACGAAACAAAATCCAAGGATTAAAATTTTATCCTTTTTGCCATATAATATAATATAATATAATATAATATATAACCTTTCATTTTGATAATCATTCAGATTTCTTCCCTAGAATCCTTAAAAAATGACAGAATTAAACTTTGCTTTTCCTACTTTGGTTAATAAGTCAGATTTTGCTTTGATTATTTCCCTTCTAATGAGAAAATAGCTCCATAATTGGAATACTCTAGAAATTCTTTATCAGAACATATGTACATAAACTATGTACATAAATGCTAACAAACCAGAGCAGGGTTTGACTTGCTATTAAGTATTTTTCCAACAAATCTTTGTTGGATTGAAATGATCTTGTGAGGCAATGATAAGAAATCATCAGATATTGATGATGTCTGCTGTCCTTTTATTACAGCCACTTTTATCTCAGACAGAGCCATTATTTGGAGCTCAGTCCAGAGAACCTATTATCTTTGAAGGCTTTGTTTGCAAAATACATTATTGGTAAAAGCAAAATATGCTCTCACTGAGATACTATGTGTTTACACAGAGCTTAGGAGATTATTTTACCTTGTAATGAAAAATAAATCCAATCATGTCTCATCCTCTTGCATACTGTAAGACGTTTCAAATTTCTAGGGCTCAAAAGAACTATAAGGGAAACCATACTATTTTTTAATTTTAATTTTTTTTTAATTTTAAAGATAGTAAATTCCAACAAAACAGAACAAAGTCAATCATAACAAAGCAGTAGAACTGGTACAAAACTTCAAAGAAAGATACTATGAAAACAATAGCTACTATAGTATATCTTGTTGTTTTCAGAATAGTTGACCATTCCATCAGGTATAGTAAAATCAAACCAAGAACAAAACACAATAAAACCAATAAAAACAGAATATGAAATAAAGCAAAAAAAAATCAATCTGAATAAAGCAAAACAATGAGAACAATATTGGGCCTCAAAGGCAAGACAAAAGAGAATCCCCCATATTTGCTACATTGCATAGTCATCTTCCCAAGAGATGCTCAGACTGCTGGCCCCAGGCTTGCAAAATCAATGAAACAATACAAGCATTTAGTTGCTTTATGTACCTCAGTTGTGATAAACTTAGCAGGTCCTCTGAACTAGCAGGTTGCATTTGGGGGGGAGGGGGTGTCTTTGATTCATGTCCTTGATTCTTAGCCCACACACCTGTAGGCGTGTGAGACGCACATCTTTCTCTTCCTGGAGTCTGCACTGGTCACGCACTCACCAGGAAGGCACGTTAGTTGTCTTCTGGTTGGAACCTCTCTGACCCAGTGTGGCAGGCTCTTGAGAGTCACATCTTTCTCTTCCTGGAGTCTGCACTGGCCGTGCACTCACCAGGAAGGCAGGCTAGCTGTCTTCTGGTTGGAGCCTCCCTGATCAACCTGGTGGGTTCTTGAGAGGCACATCTTTCTCTTCCTGGAGTCCACGCCAGTTGCACACTCACCAGGAAGGCAGGTTAAGAATCCATACTATTTTTAAAAATTCATGTATGTGTGCTTACCAGAAAAATTTGCACTTGATGCATTGTGTTGGTACAATTATTCCAGATTTTCTTAGAAAATGAATTTTGCAGTTTTACCTAGAAATCTCAAATAGTAAATAAAAAATTTAAAACCTGTATATATTTCAAGGCCAAACATTCTCAGAGTTAGAAAATTTATTCACTTTAAGGTTTTAATACAAATTGAATTGAAGGCAGAAATCACAGGCTGAGTCTAATAAAAATTAAATTTTTGTCTCAATATCATAAAAAACTATGCTAAAGTCTTTCTGCTATTGAATTAAAAATTTACTATGGGAACACCCTTGCTTAGCACATAGTATATAGCTAGCTAACTGTTCTTATTAGTTAAATTTCATTCATATTCCCTTCATAAGTCGTAGTTTACTTCCATCTTAGTAAAAACCTTGAAGAATTAAATAAATCATTATTTTTAGAATGTTCTAATATAGAATTTATTTATGAAACTTGATGTTGTCTGAAAGTGGAAACATTTGGACAAAGCCTTAATTCCTTACCTGAAGCAGTTAAAAGACAACCTGGACTATCTCCAAGAACGTTTTAACTTGATGAGATTCATTTGAAGTTATGCATTCTGTGCCTATAGAATAATTCTTATCTGAACTTAAGAATAAAGGTCAATAATACTTTAAAATAGAAGTTAGGAGGTATTAACTAGCAAAATTCCTTAAATATTTGACTAAATTTCTCAAATATATCCCAAAAGTCAGAATGTTTCTTTGCATTTAGAAAGGAAAAAATGCATTTTGCATTTTTTTCCTTTCTAAATGCTTCACTTAAAATTATTCCTTGACTCTCCATACTATATATTGTAATGAAGAAAATAATTAACTCAGAAGTGTAGGTTTTGTTTGGGTGAACTATTGCAAAGAAGACCAGGAATAAAAAGGTCTAAATCTAAACCAAGCTCTGTATTTTATTTGTATTATCATCTGCAATATTTTGTATCACTTGTTTGGGCCTCAGTATACTTTTTACAAAGAGAGTGACTGAGAAAAGTAAGCTATATTATCTCTTTTTTTGCCCTAAAATTGGATAAGTCACTAGCGAAGAATAAATAAAGATAGAAGTAAATTTATTGGTTGTTGTCAAGATCTAAAGCTTGAAGTACTTCCAATGTCCCCAGACTAGTTGTTCAAATGAGCACATCTTTCCCATTTTCCAACGTGATCAAATAGTTTGTGTCATCCCAATTTGTCTGCCTATGCCTGCTGAATCCTGAATCCCTGTGCATATGTTATATCACGTTTATGTCCTTCTTCTGTTGTGTAGTACCATATTCACAACCACCTTGCTTTCTCATCTTGGTTGATACTTGATTCCTATGTCCCTGCCCCTAAAATTATAGAACATTGTGTTACCATCCTATTTATGTCTTGTGTGGCAGAGGGCAGATAAAATGTTGAAGTCCTTGGAGACTTGGTTTTCGTAATGATGAATTTTTATTAAGGACAGGTCATTCAGTGAAGTAGAGCCTGGGCTACTCCAAATTTTTGCATGTACTAGCAACCTATTTGGAATGACTGAAGTGACATTTATGTTTGACTGACTTTTAGAATCTGGCAATAGTGACTACTCAGGAAAGAACATAATATATGTAATTGAAATTTCTCTTTTAGGATTTCCCATGTCAAAGCAAGTACACTGACATCCAGTCATAGTTGAGCTTAGGAAAAACAAAACTTTTGAGTCCTTTATACTTTGACAATGGACACCATTCTGCCAAAAAAAGATGAACAGTCTCGTACACAGATATTGATTTGGGCAGGAAAAACTGCCAGACAGAAAGAGAATTTAAAGTATTAGAGTTTTCCTCATTTGTTTGCCTTAAGGGAAATAAGCGGATGTAAAGACATCTGGAAAACTTTCATAAAGTGAGATTTTACTTATCTACCTCTGGGTAGATAGTTTTAATTTCCAAACTCTTTAACTGTAAGGGGAATACATTTGCTCATCACTCTATGGAGCGTTGTAGGAGAGAGGGAGGGCAGGACCTATTACAAATAATAGCCCAATGTGACTGCATCTTCCACATGTCGAGATTAAACATTTTCTAAACTGGAGAATACAAGAGTACCTAAGAGACTTATTTATGTAGTACTGGATATTAAACCTAAGCCCTTTTGTCCATTCTGTAGTGTGAATTGGAGAGCATTTTTCTTGTTTTCCATCTGGATCTGTTTGCTGTGATAGATCATTGACATGACTTTACTATAAGGGAAAACATGTATTTTAAAAATTCAACAAGACAAATAGAGGACTGCAGTGGGACTTACAATTAGGACATGTGGGAAAAAAGAGATCCTCTTCTTTTTACCTCTTTTTCAGTTTGTTCCTGAAGATTTTACTTATGTTCTGACTTGGGAATTTGTCCTTGCTTTTGTGTAAATATTCTTTGTTGATAGTAGGCTTTCAAATTTTTGCAACTGAATTACAGATTCATTTGTGCAAATGTTAAGTGGTGAGAGCTGTTGGAATAGATGAGAGATTTCTAAAACACTAGCATATGAGATAAAGAACAGGAAGTGTGATAAAATGTCTTTGAATGAACATGACTGTTACTAAGCAGTTTGAAATATAAAGGATTAGTTACTGAGTTTCACACCTTGTAGACCAGTTCGAGTTGTTCAGGGAAGCAGTTGCTTACTATACTTTAGAAAAATTTAAAATATATATATTTAATATATATATAATATATTATAACTTTTCAAAAATTCACTAATACATATGATTTTAGAAAAATAGATGTAAAATTTCTTTTAAAGATAACAGTTATGCAGGAAGAGCAAGCAGCAAAAGCATCCAAAGATTAATTTTGATACAAATGACTTGGAAATTACAGCGTATTGTAAACTGATTTTGAGAAACATATATATGCGAAAACATTTCTTTACCTTCCAGTCTGAAACAAATTTCATTTTCTTTTTCCCCCAAAGGTCACTACTACAGGCATTGTAATTATATGCAAAAAGCAGGAAGGACTTTAGAATTTTGCTCAACTTTATAATTTGAGTTTCTAAAATGATTTGGGAAGTTTCAATAAAATACAGAATATGCTATGCCACAAATGAGCATTTATTGGTTTGTCCCGTCGACCAAATTCCTTATTTTCATCAAGAATACTTTGTTTCCTATTTTTTTTAACTAGTTTTGTTTAGTTATAGTGCACTTTATTTGAAGAAAGAAGAGCAATTTCAAAGCTACCTTTCTTTGCCAGGCCACCAACAGCTTAGCAGAAGCATAGCATTTAGAAATTTATTGATGGGGTGGGCTCAAAAAAATCTGAATTTGTAGGCTTCTTTCAGGTTAAATCTGTTATACTACAAATAGCTTGCACATACTATCTTATTTCTTTTGATTTTATTTTTCATTATTATGTACTTCATAGAATTAAATTACAGATCCTTTACTTTATGCGTAGACTGTTATGCATTGTAATATATGTTTTGCATGGAGAAACAATAGCAAGACAGTCCCTGTACTGTGGTTTTCTGTGATATGCTAGTAGCAATGACCATTTTTAAAACTGGGTGATGATACACAACAAGAATGCTTTAACACACATACTTTGAGTGACAATCTTTTTCTACTTCCTCACCAGTGACACAAAGACTTATCTAATGGGGATGGCAGAAAAGCAAAAGTTAGAAATAGTTCTTTCTGTGAAGCAAAAAGGGAAAGAGTACCTAACATATAATGGTTTTTCCAATATTCTTTTGGGAGACCAAAAGAAAAGTGGAAGAAAGGACGTCAGGCAGAAAGTAAAGGTACACAGGAGACCTTACTTGATCACTGTAGTTGTTATATTTCTAAACTCCCCAATTATAATAAAAATTACCTTAGGTAATCCATGTTCTACGTTGATGGTGAGAAGAGGTCATTCCCTTCTAATTTTGTATATAAAAAAGCCATTTACTTATTCTAATCTCTTCATAACTTAAATCTAAATGTGATTTTGATATGTAATTTTTGCTTAATTATAAAAAGGAGCATACCAGGTATGGTATGTCAGCATACATTTGTTAACCTGGCTGCTTAGCAGACTGAGTCAGGAAAATCACAAGTGAGCCAGGCCCTTTCTCTAAAGAAAATTACAAGAAAAAGTGGCCTGGAAATGGTACAGTGTTAGCTTAGCACATATTCAATACCTGGCACAAGAAAAAAGAGCACATAATATGTAAAATAAGTTCTTCATTTTAACTACCATTTTCAACTTCCAATTTATTTTTAATTATTTTGTTAAATGTGTTAACGAGATAATGTTTTAGTCTTTTATTACTAGGAAATTTACAGATTGTGGGAAGTGTTTCTAATTATAATTTAGGTTACTTTATGACATGTCAAATCACTGAAATACATTTTAACAATTGAAAACAATCTTTGCTTGCTACCAAATACGATGGCCAATTATGAAGATTTTAAAAATATGATCTTAGAGATATACGAATGTGTTGACAATAGCAAGGCTGACAGAACAGCATGAATGTAGTTATTCAAAGGAGATAGTCTTGTTGAGTCGAGACAAGTGTGTTTTCTGTTAAATTACCTTCTTTGTCATTACAATTTTTGTAGATTATGTTTGTTTAGGTTTTAGAATGGAAAATACATTTCACTCATAATGTCCATGTTTATGATGCTGTGTGACACTATGTTTTGAAGAGAAGTGATTTCTTAGGAAAGTAGTCTCTCTGCAGCAGTTAGTTATAACTCTAGGGTCAGTCTACATGAACAGATGTCTGTGTTACTTTAAGCATCCAATTTTAGGACAGTGTTACCATTTAATTTCATTCCTTACAATCTCTTTTCTTTTGGGGGATAAGGGAATCTCCCTCGACTCTAACATGGTAATATAGAGCATCTTGCAGCTTGAATTTTCTAGCTCAACACTTGACAGGGCATTTCTCTGAGGATTTCACTATATAACTTAAGACTTCTTTTTCCCCTAGTTCCTTTGTTTCTTTCTGTCTGATATCACTTCAGAGCCTTCATCTAATTTAATATGCAGGAACAGAATTGTTGACTACAACAACAGAATCAGACCAAGCTATTCCCCAAGTCTTTAAGAATATGGAGAAGATGACAATTGCTGGTGAAATGACTGGATTTGGGATATATCTAATACATGAGAGCAATATATGAGACTGGTATTATAACTATTATCCTTTATTTAATGTTGCTTATTTCTTTTATTTTCTTTCATATTTTCTCTGGCTCCTGGAAAACACTGAAGTCTGTCTTCTCCACTGTACCCTAAATTCTTGGGTACTGCATCTCACTCACGTTTATTTTCCAGTACTGTGCACAATGATTGACATATAGTTAGCACTGATTATGCTTTTTTAAAAAATTTAATTGAGCTTAGTAAATGCTGATACATTAGAATGACTCATTCTTGTATTAGTTATTTGTTACTTGTATTGGTAGAGATGTTGCTTATCAGCAGAAATATGTAAAAAAGGCCAAAAAATATGATCCCATTCTAGTCTTTTTTTAAAATAAAGAAGCAAAAGAATATACATAGTTTATAAGTAACTGGAATAATTTGAAACTCTTATTAAGGACATAATTGTTCTGACTAAATAGAAATGCTTTCTGATTTTTAGGCTAAATTCTGAGAAAACACTCTCATTTCTTTTTCCAGGAAGGGTATTCTCATCAGTTTAGAAACAATGGATAGTTTCCAGAGTCAACATATTCTCTATTTATTCTGCTTCATGTTAAATGTAACAGAATGTTAGTCATATTAGAAAATTAGCTTAAAATCACAGAATATAGCATTTGGAATTGGAAATGACTTTATTGCTCATTTAGCTCACATCATTGTGTGATCCACATACAGTTCTCACTCTAGAAAAATTAGTATCAGGTTTCTTAAAATAGTTATGAACTTAGTTACACCTAATTATATATAAGATATGTATGCAGAAGTCACACAAAAACATACTATACTAAATTATATACTGCACTGCACTGTGATAAAAATGAAGTTCACTTTGTGACCACTGGGAGTCACTGTGTAGCTGTCGCTGCTAAAGAGGCCACCAGTATCCTTACCAGCTTCTGGGATATTGGAGAGATAACACACTCATCTTTTTCTCCCAACCACAGGCATTTATCCATTTGCCAACTGGCAGTTATTAAGTGACCTCAGAGAGCTCGATGCTGTGTTAAATTAGGAAACACAGTGAAAACAAGCTGCCTGTGTAGTTACCCCCTTAAGGAAACACTAAGTCTCTTTAGGATTTATCAGTTTCAACTTGTGATACATTTACTTATGAAGACTTGTCTTTCCTACTAGAGATCCTTAAGAGAGATGGCTATGTTTTATCCTGTAACTGTTTATCACTTTGGTTTGGATGTGGTCCATCCTTAATATGTGGTTGTCGTGCATGTGCTATGCTGGTTATGTCATCTTGTCCTTTAGCTACTGTTGTTGTTTTGTCCTGAGTGCACCATTGCCTACCACCATCTCCCTTGCATAATTCCCTGTTCATTGTCCTCTATGTCTATGCAGTAGTGAAGTGTTATGACTGAAAAATTTCCTTTTACTTACATTATTCTTCCTCTTTTATTTTGATATAAAAGTTGAGAGGTCTTGTTTATATCACATCAAAAATGAGTGATATCAGTTATTAATGACAACATTAATAGGCTTTTGTAAGTGGGGACTAGAATTGAACAACACAAATGATAAGGAATGTGGAGTTTAACACAGATTAATTACTTGAAAAAGTAATAAGTTCCCATAAATCTACATTTAAATTTAATATTTTTAAGCAAAATTTCAATATAAAAAATTGCATGTGCCTTACTGCCTTCCTTTATCCATTTATATAATCCATTTAACTTCTGTTAAAGTTCAAAGTAGGACTAGGTTAGGTATAGATGTTCAGGGTGTACAAAGATGAATTCAGCAGAGGCTGACAGGAGAATGGCTGTATGGTTGTGGAAGCTGTAACTATACAGAGCAAATTTAACTTTTTATGTGAACAATTAAGTGGCAAATCAGAGGAAGAGACCATAAGAATTTAGCTATGTGTGTAATTCCATTTAGTTCAGCTTTGTCATGATTGCCTTCAAAAAAGTAGATTTTGTCTTTGATTTTGAATTATCAAGATACTCTATTCTCTGGAATAGAGAACAAGGGGTGTTTTGGGAAGAAATGTTAAGACATTTTTTGCAATAATTAGGAAATTTTGTCTCCTAAGAGGAGAATATATATAAGGAAAAGCAACAAAACTATTAAGGAATTCATTTTGTGAAGAACTTTGAATATTATTCTAATCATGAAATTAAGGACTACTGTGGATTATGGATAAGGTTAAGTCTTGAAGGTCCTTCCTCATTTTATGTCCTACTTTTCTTGCTAGAACAACTGAATGTTCTCTGCAGGCATTGTAACTGGAGTTATCATGTCCAGTAATTTTTTCCTAATAATTGTTGACCTCTAGCTACAAATCTCAATATTGTGAGAGGGTCTCAGCTATCTTGCAGAAAGGTTGCCATTTCATCTGAACAGCCTTTGCCTTTTCAGGTGGCAGCTGCTGGCAAATGAGTCCTCAAGGTGACGGTGTTTGAGACTGTGATATGTGACAAAAGGAGCAGAAACCTCCAAGCCTTGTCCTAGATTTTCAGTGTTCCCATTAACTTGTATTTAAAAAAAATTCTCCTAAAAAATTTCTGACATACTAGGATCCATAGATACTGAGCTTATGTGATAAAATGCTGAGACCCTCAAGCATATAATTATAGCAGGGTAAGCTGCTTGTTTAATTAATTCAATTCAATTCAATTCAATTCAATTCAATTCAATTCAATTCAATTCAATTCAATTCACATTTTCCATGTTTCAGTCATTAGGTAAGCAGAAATGAGTGTTTAAGGGAAGAAATATAACTCCACTCCTTTCTACTTACTGTTTTCTTACCTGTCCTCCTCCATGCTATGTTTAAGGACTGCTAATTCAGGGGAACAACGCTTTATTCCCATAACTGACAATCAACCTTCATTCCCACAACTGCATAAAGAGCTCATTCCTGTTAATGTCGATAGATTTTTAGTTCCATTAAAGGGAAGTGGATCTTATTTTTTTCATGAATGTTGTAGAATAAGTAGGCTGAAACCTCACAGTTAATAAAGACCAGACAAACTAACAATAAAAAAAGGATTAGTGGTATCATTTTTTTGTTTATTTGTCTTTGTAAAGTCTCTTTAATCAATTTTACTTCTATGGGGAGTAATACTGAAGGACCTTATATCATAGAAAATATGTATATTTGAGCTAGACATTGTAGCTCATTCCTGTAATCCCAGCACTTGGGAGACTGAGGCAGGAAGATTGCTGTAGTTCAAGGCCAGCCTTGATTACATAAACGAGTTCAAAAAAAAAGGAAAGAAAGAAAGAAAAGGAAAAGAAAAAAAAAAAAAGAAAATGTGTGTTTTTGATTTTAGGTTCTGAATTTTAATTTTTAATGATTACTTCATATACCCTGAAATCCTGCTCATCTATAAAGCATGTAGTTAAGGGTACAAAAGGAGAGTAAGCACAATTTTTAAATTAACAACTAAAAGTATAAATATAAAACATGAAAACATCTTCTCATTCCAAGGACAGATGAGATACTGTATGTAGCCTAGGTTTGCAGTGTAACTGGGAAAAAATCTCAACAGGTATATCAGATTTATCTCCTTAGATATTTTTATAGATTTAATCATATAAATCCTTACTATATTTTAATAAAATTAGTATAAAGAAATTGATTGTAGTAAATAGGTCCCTAAATAATCCCATGAAAACTGATTTTAAAATTCTGAGTTATGTAATTTACCAAAAATAGTTTCTTACTAAAATGGCAGATTTATTCTGGGAATCTACCTTTTAAATATTGCAAATAACGCCGGGCGTGGTGGCGCACGCCTTTAATCCCAGCACTCGGGAGGCTGAGGTAGGTGGAGCGTTGTGAGTTCGAGGCCGGCTTGGGCTACAACGCGAGCGCAAGGCCGGCCTGAGCTACATAGTGCGACCCTGCCTCAAAAAACCAGGGCTGGGGAGTTTGGCTCAGCGGCTTAAGCGCCTGCCCTGGCAG